>JAGVVM010022047.1:0-13818 GCA_019149425.1 Psidium friedrichsthalianum
CACGAGAGGCGGAAATCCCTTTTCATGCCAACATATTTGGCATACTTCTGTGTTAAGCGAGAAGCCAGAATAGACGGCCAAAAAAGGCAGAATAAGCATAATTCCATTTGCTTGCAAGAAACAGACTCACAACAACGACTTACAAATGAAAGTCAGCGTGAAAACGAAAAAAGAAAAACAGACAAGAAAAACAAAAAAATGCATGTTTCTTCAAGAGAGAAAAGTAAACAAAAAACTTGGTCCTTTAGTCAGTATAAAGTTTCATACATAATGACAGGAAGCATCATAGCTCACGTACCTCATTAACGGGAGCCTCATTTTCTCTAATTACAGCATCATGACCATCTATCTCTTTTCCAAACTCCGTCTTCAACAAATCTCCAGAGTTTCCGACAACAGCACATCTGTGAAACTGTTGGGGGTGAAAGGGAGGATTTGACGGTAGAATCATATTTAAATGCTCCTCACAAAGAGTTAGATTGTAGCATTTATCAGCACCCCTAGAACCAGTCAATGAGCACAAGTTAGCAGCTGCCGGCAATCCAGATTTAAACTATAGCAGACGAATGGGAAAGAAGAATAGTAAGAACGAGATTTTACAGTTGGGCTATTCTTTTTGCCGCGTATTCCAGCCATCCATCTGGCCGAGCATCAAGATATTCTCTAGTCAGCACGGTAGTCATGTTACAATACTGCGCCCTAGACACATTGGCTCAAATTATCTCCCCAGAAAATATACTGGTAATCCACACCAAAGTACGATGATCCTGACCTGTTCCCACAGTAAGATGGCCTCACAGACATCATACTTGTACTCCAAGGGCTCAAAGATTTTAAACTGTGCATTGTACTGCAATCAAAGACTAAAAAGCTCAGCCACTCGGAATAATAAAACATCACGATAAAGACTCAAATGAGAAGAAGAGAGGGATCTGACCCAAGTACTGTTAGTGCCTTTTGGGAACTTCAGGACTAAGTTGCAATGATCAATTATGTGTGCAGAAAGTCCAAGCCCTCTCTTAGCCTATATTCAGAATCATTGACTCAGTGCCGAGCATAATTTAGCACTGGAGATCCATCAAAATTCCATTGTGCATATGCAGATGCTATAATTCCAAGCTGTAAGGAACGACTAACTTTGCTCTATCAACCAGAAACGGACAGAATTCCTCCCAAGCCAAATAACAAGAACGGGACTCATCTACCATGTCAGCTATACCCAAGCTTAGCAGCCACGATCGCGAAACGTTCTGCAGCGCTACGAGCTCTAATTGATTCAGAGAGATGCGAAACGCCAAATCGCTCGAAAAGGGTTTTGGGACTAACCACGCATTGTCGCACGCCGGACTGAATATCGGACAAACCCGAACTTCCTCTCCGTCGAGATCCGTACTCTGTTCGCCTGAAAACCCAATGGATGGGGAAAAAAAAAGCAGCAGAAGAAAAGGAGATCGAAATGAGCAAGTGACGGAGCGCGAGTTCGATCAGGGAGGGAAGGTGGCGGAAACAGAAGGCGGACCTGCGAAGAAGGAAGATTGAGCAACGAAGACGAGAAGACAGAGGAATGCAGCAACGCAGACCAGATGCGGAACCGTCAACCTCCTGCCATTGCCGGAGGATGACGAAGATGACGCCCGGTGGTATCTCATCGTCCTTCTCCGCCGACCATGAGATAGAGAGAGAAAGAAAGTGGGGAGAAACAGAGAAAGAATGCGGAATCATCACGTGTTAAAATCAAATTTTTTTCACCGTTCATGAAAATTATTATGATTTATTGGCCGGCTAATTATTACAAAAATTAAGATTAATCATTTTAGAAAAACGTTCTCCAAACTGTTCATTTTTCACGAACAAGTGAACCCTAAATAATGAGATAAAGTTCTTTGGTATACCGTGAACACCGTAACTACCGAATCCTGTCCGTGATGAAAAAAAGTGATTGGCAAATTACTTGCCCCGTTAATAACTTATCAAAACAGATTTCGAATAAAAAACCAACATTTATTTATAACTTGATATTTAGAAACTATAATGATAACCTTCCAATATTTACTTTTACCTTCCAATATTTAGCAACTTTTATCCTTATTCTAAATAGTGTACCAACACATATTGCATTGAGAGACTAAGAAATCCTAGTCAGCGATTGTTTTAATGTCATGTTAGAAAATTCAACCCAAAAAATTAAACTATTGGTGGAGGAAGACCACATAAATATAAAGAGCATATAAAATTCGTTGTCAAGCGATATGGGACAATCTTAACACCAACTATTTTCATACTTTACTAATATTTGTCTTTGTGACTTACCATTGCCTTTTAGTTATGCTTTTGACTGATGTGCTAACATTCGTCAGGTTAAGATAGCATAGTAATTTTAGTCGTTTACAACATTTTATATTGCTTGGTTTTGGAAAGTAACACCTTTTATTTATCTTTCCAGAATTACAAACTGGTTTTAACAAAATACCAATATTTATTTTCGTGACTAACAACTAGCTTTTATTCGAAAGTATCAATTTTTTTTCATTGATGTACCAATATTCATCACATTATGATACCACCTAATTTTTAGTCATTTACCAACTCTTTTATCTTTCTTGGTTTGAAAAGTACGACCATGCCTTTATACTTCAAAGATTATTCACTACCTTTATAATCTATTTATTTCTTATTAATGCATCTGAGATACCAACTTTTATTTGAGATTATCGTTCTTAATTTTACTGACGATATCTTATTGTGACGAATGTTGGTACAAAGATTGGTAAATCCATGTAAGTGTCAGTAACTTCATATGTTGAGCCACAAAAATAAACGTTAGGAAAATTATTCAATTAGTTGATAATTTTGGCTTCTCCAAATCAAGCAAGATGAAAGTTGATAGTGACTAAAATTAGTCGATATCTTAATGACGAATGTTGATTTATTAGGTTAATTAGGGTTGGTAATTTTTATAAAAATTAGTAATTTCAAAAGAGCCGGTAAACCACAGGAAATGTCGGAAGGTTATTAAATTAATTGATAATCTCGGAAGTATAATGAAGTGCCTGTATTTTTCAAAATCAATCAAGATATAAGGTTGGTAAGTCACTAGAGATAGTTGGAATCTGGGGCTGATAATACCATTAGGATAAAAGTTCTCAATCTTAGAAAAACAGGCATTCAAACCCCTCGACAAAATCCCCTCCTATGGAAAACTGAATTCTACATTGATAGTGCCTGCAATACATTTCTGTGACAAATACCGGCAACAGTCCGGGATCTGCTAATTACTCTGGCGTCTCTCTCAATGGGAAAACTGCACATTTGAAAGGTGCTACAAGTGGAGGGAAGCGGAACACATTTACTTGTTCATCCCCTGCTTTGCTAGGCCTCGTATAGAAAGAATGCCAAAAAATGCAGTGTACTATGGGTTCAATGTCAAACGACGGTTCAATAACAAATGGCGTAAAAATCCTCTGATGTTCCCTTATCCTCTTCTTAGAAATTTCGACCATGTTATCCTTGATTGTTGCAACCTCCCCCAATGTGCATGCGGGAAATATGGCCTCTCCTTTGGATACTAAAGCAGCCTTCATCTGCAGAGCTTCCTCTTCACTCATTGCCTGGTGTTGACAAATACTGGCATAAAGTAAAGCGACGGATTCGGAATATACTCAACAAAAGAGCAAAAACCAAGGAACCTCCAGCAAATACCAAAAGAGAGATTCAACCACCATCTTTTCATTTCCCTTGAAGGCAGGACCTAGTACCATCTCGTTTGGATCAATTACCAGCTTCTGCATTGATAATCCAATTAGTAAATCATGATAGCAAACTCAAGCATTCGCAAATAAATGGCAAAAACCAGTTCCATGTACTCCAAGAATAGCTAGCAAAATTAACTGGTCTGAATGATTACCACATCTCAGGGCTCAGCAAATTCTTCATGGGCAACAAGAGAAACTCCAATTTCCTCCTGTCAAATGATAACAATCATCCCTCCAACTAGATGCCTCTATGGTTAGCGGATCATGTACTTCTCTAACTCTCTTATCCAGTTCTCAACCATCTCAAAATGTGCCGGATATTGTTTTGCTTCAAACAGTATATTAGACAAAAAAAACTGTAAGTGTGCAACAACGGATAACATATGTCATCCATCAAATGGTTGCCACACAAGACAGCTAAACAGCTAAATCAAAAAATAAATATTATTAATTTCTTGGGCATGTTGGCAGCTTATGATTTCACGTGTGAAAAGCATTAGATCTCTAGACCAAGTCTTAAAGCCCATTGACTGACAAGACAATCAAATCTTACACGTAATGCAATTTTTAAGACAAGCTATGCTATGCAATAATAAATTATGCACAATCTTGTCTTCATAAGCCAGACCACTATGAGCGGTGACAAGGGAAGTTTCTTAATATTATATCCAGATTCGAAATATTCATAGCTAATGTGTGCTATTTAAGATCGTATGTACAGTCTACAGAAGATTGTAGATACGACCTCAAATAGTAGATGCCAGCTATGAGCATTCAATCCCTATAAACAGCAAGGAACTTTCCCTTGCCACTGCTCATAATGGTCCAGCATAAAAAGAGAAGATTGTGCATCCTATACTACCGCATTAAGATTGCAACTCGAGCAGTCCACCGGCAACCGATGGTTTAGGATTGGGACACCCGTGGTCAGTCCTCAGAGCCAACCTTTTTCGCGGGGGGTAACGGATCTATTTTTGTCGACTTTCCTTGCCTACATTATTCCATCCACCTGATGCAATTATAATCACGATCAGGCATGGACGGCACTGGGGTCCTCCAAATTTTGAAGTGCTGTCACATGTAAGATTTGATAGTCTTGTTAGTTAATGGGCTTAAATCTTGTCACCATCTTCGTCGGGCCCTTATATTTTAAGATTCCAGTGTTTTTCACACATGTAGATGGATCCTTAAAATAAACTTCTGACTGCCGTGAGTTCACTGTAGCTGAGATCCATCATTTTGTGGATCCGAACATAAATCGTGGTTAATTAGACATCTACTGGTGATATTTACTCACTGAGGGAAGGCGGCACTAGGTTTTTGGACGTTTTTATCCTTCTCGTGAACAGATAAGCATGAGAGAGAGGATTTTGGTGACGGAGCGGTGATGCCATATTCTTTTATCTTGGCACCCATTCATCAGCAGAGAGATCGTCCAGAGTTGCAAGTACTTGCTTTAGCTCCACGCCGTCTCTGCACTAATGCTTAAATCCTTTTGGAGCTCTGATTACAAAAATATTTGAGCGGATGGCCCCGCTTTTCTCATCCTTCACCATAAGGTCAGTAAACTTGTCCACGTGACCGGATGCCTTAAGGACATCTCCGGTGTGAGACAAGAGCATTCAATCTCCGACATCTGCTCCTCGAGAACAAAATGCTAATAATGTAAATAAATAAAAATTAACAGGCTTAGACCGAGAGTATTCTGAAAGTCAAGCAAATGGACTTTAATTTTTTTTTTTTCAAGATAATAGTCAAACAAATATTTAAAGATTGTCATCTAATCTTCGCACGGTTCTGCATCCAGGCAAAATCCACGAGCACGTACTACTATCGAGACAATTCAACTCAAATCCACGACCAACCTGATGCCAGAACGCCAGGACGTTCCGCTTGATGGCGCAGCCGGCGTGCCTAAGTCGTAGAGCCAGGCGACACCCCCGTAAATCTTGAATGAGGGAATGTAGAACCGGTGGCACGCGAGCGGGTTGCATACGCTCCGACGAAACGCCTACACGGCGGCCTGGGGCTGCTCCTTGATCCTGGCCTCATTGATCTTGAGGTCTTTGACCTCCGCGATCGCGGCGTCGATCTCCGGCTCCGGCGCCTTGCTGACCTCAAGGCCGGGACGGCGTCGCCCTGCACGTTGGCGGCGAGGGCCTTGTGGAGCGAGTCCTTGGTGCGGTCCATCACGGGAGAGGTCGAGGGCGAGTCTGGGGAAGAAGAAAGAAGACGAGACGACGGTTGCATTCAAATCGAGTCCTCCGGGCGACGGCGGAGGAAAAACTAAGGATATAGTTGTCAGGGTTGATAATTCACCAATAAATATCTAAATTATTTGTTACCAAAAAAAAAATGGTGGGCCAACCAAAAGCACAACAAATAAAATGAATTTATTATATACAAGTATGTTACAATAATATTCTCTAAATATTGTCCTTTCGATTGTCGATTACCGAAATGAGGCAAGAAAAATGTTCGGCATCAGCGCGAGTAAGATTCGGATCGTATATTTAGCATCGTGTTTATACTAATAGAGTTTCATACTGGTGCAATCCTACTAATAATTTAAAATGAATATACAAATAAACAAGCTAGGGGAGTTAGTATGCACTCTCACCCTCAAGTTGGTGTGTGAAAAATCAATGACGCCTTTTACTTCTTAATAGCATTGCTAAAAGATTTGTGAATTGCTCGAAGAAATTTTAGATGTGACTTATTGCTCTCTTTCCTTCTAGCCACAAAACAAACTGTTATTCAACGGGACTTCCAAACCTTAACCCGTGTGAATTTCAAATGGAGTTCATCAAACAAAAGGAGAACGTATCTTACATAGTAGTTTTCAACATAATCATCCTTCCACATACTAAACAAAGACGAGGAAAAGGGTCAGCTGGACACTAAAAATACATTCTCTTCATCCATCTGATGACGCAAAGAACTTCTTCAAAGCCGAGCAAGTTTCTCCGGCTCTCGGCATGTCTGTTACATATGCCAAATATAATCATTGAAAAGATTTCAACCCAAATAAGATGCAAGAAATTGGTTAGCAGGAAAGGGACCGGTTTTACCTACTTAACAAGCTTCCTATTCACGTTGTCGAAATGTCCTCTTGAACCAAAGCATGGCGATCGTCGTCATTGAGAATTTCTCGATGGCCCTGTCCATCGCTTCAAAATACGAGACCCTCCAAGATTGCTTGAAATGCAAGATACTACAGAACCTAGAAATCCCACAGTAAAACCAGGTCCCAATCCTGCATAGAACCAATTGTGGACATCCAAATCGTATTCGCTAGGCTTATCTCCACTAGAATTGCCACCGTCAATACCGGATGGCTGGTCTCCGGGACAAATCTTCGAAAGAGGAGCTCCACAAAGTCCGTCGTTGCCGCGATAAACAGATTCGTCATCCACGGTACGCAGATGGCTGCCGACGGTATAGGCCGGATAGTCTATTGAAGGACATATTCAAATGACTGAGGAAGTCAATGTTGGATATTCCCGGAGGGATGCTACCTGACAGTTTGTTTCTGGAAAGATCAAGAGATTCCAAATTTTTCAGGTCACCAATATTTGACGGGATGTGTCCGCTCAAATTATTCTGAGAGAGGTTTAGATTTTGAAGTTCGAGAAGCCTAGTGAACTCTTTTGGTATCTGCCCATCCAACATGTTTGCAGAAAGGTCGATTGAGAAGAAGTATTTAAGCCATTTCCATATATTTGGTTGGTTCCCTTTGTGTTAACCATGACATTGAGACCGATAATCGTCGGCCAACCCTCATGATGATGCACATTACCAGCCATAGACAAGAAGCCATCAAAACAATTGGGAATGGGTCCAGAAATGTTATTCTGCGCTAGGCTCAAGACATGGAGATAGCTAAGCTGGCAAATTTGTGGAGGGATGCCTCCAACTAAGTGGTTTTTCTCTAAATTGAGCACTGCCAGTGACTGAGAATGTTTCCCGAATGGAGGTAACCTACCAGTGAATTGATTGTCGCTGAGATCAAGGATCATCATGTGCGGTAGATTTGACAAACAGTTTGGGATTACTCCACTAAAGCCATTCCTATGTAGGCTAAGAACCTCTAATTGCTGAAGATGGCACAAAGATTTCGGAATCTGACCATTTAACTTGTTATCCTCCAGAAAAAACCATCCCAACTTTTGCAATGCTTTCCAACATCGAGGAAGCCTCCCAGATAGTTGATTCTTTGAGAGATTAATTTCATCCAACTGCTTCAACTTACACAGAGAACTCGAAATGCCACCGGTGAGATTATTACCCCAAAGTCTCAATATTGTTAACCGCGGCATCTTCTCTCCGATATCTTGGGGAATTTGGCCTCTAAGCATGTTGCTTGAGATATCCAAAAATTCAATGTTAGAGGAAATATCGTAGAGCCAATTAGGAATGTCGTCTGACATGCTCGCATTTGACATCATCAAACTGGTAATATTCCTCTGTGTTCGAAGCCATTTTGGAAATTCAGGTCCCACTTTGCAATCTGACAAGTATATCTCACGAGCTTGGAATGGAGGAACCCAGGTAGAGCTCACGTTTAATATGAGTTGATTAGAGGAAATGTCTAACACGGTCAAACTTTTGAGATTTTCAAAGTGAAGTTCGCTTACAACTCCATACAATAAATTGTAACCAAAAGAGAGCCTTTTAGATTAGATAGTCGCCCAATACTCTTTGGAATTGTCCCGCTCAATTTGTTATAGCCTAAATCAACACTCTTAGAGATGACAGCTCCCCCAAATTGGTAGGAATAGAACCAGAAATCGAGTTCCCCCAAAGATCAAGGTACTCTAGTTCCTTGAAATCTCCGAATTGATTTGGTAGGCCACCACTAAAATTATTGGAGGAACATCAAAGATCTTCCACTTACTTTGTACGCAACCGAGAGGACCACCTAAAATGTCGGAGATATTCCCATTGAAGTTGTTTTCCTAAGCGTACCACTTGCAATTTGCAAAGACTGCTCAAGTTTCTTGGAAGATCACCTTGTAGCCAATTTGAAGACATGTCAAAGGAGGCAAGCCTTTGATTATTCTCGATGATTGCCGTGGGAAAAGGGCCACTTCTATAATCGATGCTAGACAGATCAATATGTTCTAGCTTGCTCAAGTTGTAGATCCATGGCCAGATGGAAGAATTCATAAGATTGGAACTGACATCAAGAAATTTAAGAGATGTGAAATTGGCCTGCAAAGAGCTAGAAACATCTTGCAATCTACAACCGCTCAATCCTAAAGATTGCAAAGATGAAAGCATGTTAATGGAATCGAACCAATCTTTAGCCTTCGAAAGGTCAGCATGGGACAGGTGCAGGTATTTCAAGGAAGATAATTTGGACACCCAATCAAGGTCGTTCGAGATTAAGTAACCCACAGAAAGTCGCTACTAAGATCCAGGTATTGTAATTTGGAAAGGTTATTGAGATGCCGAGGAATATCTCCGCCAAAGCCCGCATGCGAGAGGTTAAGATACTCCAATTTCTGAAGAGAAGCAAAGAACATTGGGATCTTTTGGGTTGAAAAGTTGTTGAGACTGAGGTCGAGATACTTCAGATCCTTCAGTTTAGTTAAAGAAGGAACTATGTTACCTCCGAGCCTGCACTTATCTGAAGGTGCGAAGAAGTCATAATAGATCTCTTCAGTACATGGATTGCGAAGATCGAGCTTCAGGATATGACCGGTCTTCTCGTCGCATTGGACTCCTTTCCACTTGCAACATTCCTCTCCGGTCCACGACGACAGGCGTTTCGAAGGATCGGTGAGACCATGCTTGAACTTCAGGAGAGCTTCTCTCTCCGCAACAATACAGCTGACATTGGTCGAAGCATCGGAATGGCCGAATTTGATTACTTGAATGACAAAGATTGCCAATAAGAAGGTAGACACAAGGCCATTGCAAGACGCCATAGGTTTTTAGGACCCGAGAACAAGTGTTGCGATAATGGGCTTTGATTCACCAAGAGACAAGTCGCCATAATATATTGTTGAGTTGAGGCCATTTCCTGATCACTGTCCATCATGACTTCCGGAAGGACGACTCCAACTTTCCAAGTCAATGCCTTCCAAAACCCGCCAATGGGGTCAACCCATCAATATCAGCCCAAAACGCGGATCGTCTTTAATCCTGAGGAATGGCTTTATTGGTGAGGTCATTTTTTTTTTTTATCACTATCCATCATGACTTCCAGAAGGATGACTCCAATTTTCCAAGTCAATGCCTTCCAAGACCGGCCAAACCGTCGACCCATCTGAATCAACCCAAAAGGCGTGTCAAAGGAGGTTATCAAACAAAAACAAGAAAGAGGGATGATGTAGCTGGTTCCCTACAATTTGTTTTGAAAAAAGGAAGAAGAAAATCTCCCCATTCGAATGTTGCAAAATTAATTCGCTTTAGGAAATTTATTCAAACGGTTACTACATGACACGACAATTTGAAAGTCACAGTTTTTTTTTTTTTCTCATTATGGTTATGTAAAAACAGTTCGGGATGCCAATGAACGATTTTCATTTTATTTTTTTGGGCCATGTTTAGTTGGAATTAGATCTTTCATGTACTTGATCTCACACATGCCTTTTGGGCCTAGATAACTAATCTCATATCTCCGTTCTATCATTGGCTATTAAATTGGCAGGAAGAGGCTTTTCGACATTGTAAGTATCCAAAAACTATTGGTGCCACATAAAATATTGGTAATTTATCCATTCTTTTATAGTTTGCAAATTTCTCTGCATTAATGCTTAAATTCTTTTGGAGCTTCTCATTACAAAATTTTTTGAGTCCTGCCGGGTGGTGTGGCAAACCCATATCCCACATATTCTCCTCGAGAGCAAAATGCTAAAAACAGATTTTAACAAAATATAAAAATTAACACAGAAACAAACCCTAATCTATATACTACTCGCTATCTAAACTAATCTGTTTCCACAAGTCCAAGACGTTCGACCTTTTCCACGACTCAAGCACGTTCGACTCGATGGCGTTGCTGGCGGGCAAAAGGACTTGATCAACATATCACACAACTCCTTCCTCATGATGGCGCCGTCGCCGGCAAGGGCTTCCCGAAGCAAGATCCTGGTGCGGACCATGGAGAGGTCGGAGGAGCGGGCAAGAGAGGGAGAGAGCGGGCTTGAGAGGGAGAGCGGGCTTGAGAGAGAACGGAGAAATGAGAGCGTCGACTTTAGGATTTTAGATAAGGCACGACGACTACAGGACAGTAGCTTTGGTCGGAATTTAGAGAGGCAATAAAGATCTCGTTCTCATTCCAGTGGCTTTACTTGCAATGGTCCAAATGGGGCCTTTCCTTCTTCCTGCTAAGAGATGTTTAGGATTCTCCAAAGTTCCCTCTTTGGTTGATGCTATTAGCATTAGTGCTTTATAGGGGTGTCAAAATCGAAGTGTAAACTAAATCGAAATGCAAACCGATCTGAAAATTCGTGAATTTTGGTTAGCTTGATTATTGGTTTAGGTAATTGAAAAATAGCCATTCTTTTTTTTTTCAGTTCCAGTTATTTCGATTCAGTTAATCATCGCACTGAAAATCTTAAAAGATAACCTTTTTTAAAAAAATTATTTAGTTTTTGCTGGCCTTAGCTCAGGGCCAGTGGCTAATGGGCGAGGGTATGCATAGGTTCTTAAAATAATTGTAATTCAATTGGAAAAAGAAATGAAGATTGGTGTCGTGCGAGATTGCGGGGCTGTAATTGACTATCGCAGTATCCCAACTTCGTAGGTCACCAGAGAAGCTTTCGCCGAAGAGACTCTAGACAAGACTGAAGATGAGAGCTTGGAAGGCAAAGCTAAGGGCTTAGAGAGGGTTCTCGGATGGGGTCACCGGAAGGAGGGATGGTGCGAGGAACAAAGCTGCTCGCCTTTTGAATGTTGAGTTGTGAGATCTGATGATGTGTTTTGTGTTATAACAAACAGATGAAAGCCCAATTTATAGGGGATGGATTGGATGCTCGAAAGTGAAGATTTTTATGAACTTTGGACAAGTTATGACAGCTTTGCCCAGATACTTTCTGAGGGATGAAGAGACTTTTCCAATCGTTCCAGAGATGTTTATGAATCGCTTAGAAATTTCTCTTTTTACTACTCTCGAGAATTATATTGAGGAAGATACAAATTGGCACAACTAGCTACGACTTGATCATTGTTATTGAAGTTGCACAGTGAGCTAGCATAGATTACATTTGGAAAATGGGAAATCCCGCTCGATTGCGGGTTACCGGCCATTTGGTTCACTTGTCGGCTTCAAGCTAGAACTAGTCATGATAAATATCCTTTGTAATATCACTGCTTCCAAGAATTCCGCCAACCGATCAACAATATCGTGTAAGCTTCATTCATTTTCAGACAAGTATAAAGATATTGATTAGCTCCAACGATTCTGTATGTTTACCGTTATTTATATCATTTAGCGCTCATAGCCCTTGAATGTCGTCAAAAGCTTCAGTACCCTCCATGACAACATAGATAAAAAAAAAAAATGGCAAAAGCTCAGGACAAATCTGCATCTCAAGCGATCCCATCCAGATCCTAACACCGGGTTAACTTGAAAATCCACAAGGCTTGCGGCATCAACTCAACTTGATCTGAACTCGAACAAAGCTGCATGAAGAAAACCTGTGAGCAGAACACGTCAAAAGTGCAGATGCTCATTATACCCAAAATTGCACGGGAAAAGCAGAGCATTGCACTTGCAACCTCATCAACCGAGACATGACATTGGGAGATGAATACTCCATTGGAATCTCCAAAAAACCCATATGAAGTCACCAAAAGGTATCAATCAAGCCTTTGATCTTAGAGCGTGCCGTACACAGACAAGATCATCCAACTTGTTTTCATCCATTTTGTACAGGGATACGCCTTCCATTTGGATAAAATGATCTCGTGCTTCCTTCCTTAGCTTCTCTAAAGGCATGAGTTCCCATTTGCTGTAATTCGAATATTTCCTGACATCACTCATGTCTGTTGAACCAGAGACCCGCCCTTGGTTTTCAGGGTCTGCGTTGCCCCAAACCTTACAACTACCAAACTGTCCCCGTCCACCACTCTGACCAGCTTGACCCCTCTTTAAGCGCAATGCAGCCGCATGAGCACTCCTTATCATATTGTGATTAGGCACGTCCGACCAATTTTGCTTGATTTTGGCCCTCATGGGAGAATGGATTCTTATACCCTGACAAGACAAACCAAGTTAGATGAACCGTGGAGAAAAAATTCGCTAAGAATTACATGAGAGGATTAACTTATAATCTATTTCACACACCAAGGCACTTTAATAGCTGATAATTAGCCCACCCTTCAAGTGGAGTATGACCTTTCTTCGGTTCAGGGAAATGTTGACACCTAAATTTTGATTTTTCTTTTATATATATTTATTGCAAAAATGAGAATTTATTCTCACAAAAAAAATATTTCCTCGTAATTTGCATATTTTGTTTCATGTATTGTATTTGCATCAATTTAGACTAACAGAGGAATTGGGCTTCAATTGAAGAGCGATGGACCCGAATTTACTTAAAAATTTGGCTAGCCCATGGTGACGTTTTTATTTGGCCGAAAATTCAAAGAGTCTTAACCCATTGGGACTCTTCAATAGTTTGAAAATTAAGAGTTTTAAGTAATTAAAACTCTTAGATTCAGAATTTCTAATCTAATGGCTCTAATCTAATCCTACCTTAGTTAGGTTTAATCCAATGGCCCATAATAACTCATACTCATATTAGGACTAGGATTGGCCTTAACTCTATATAAGCAACCTTAGCTCTAGGGTTAGAAAAAAAAGAAAAGGAAAAAAAAGTTTAGATTTTTAGAGAGAAGCACTTGAAAATTTCTCTGATTTTGTAGGTCGTTAATCACAAGCTCCAGTCGTGCCCCGCTCGTTTGTTCGTTCTCGAGGCATTGTCCAGCACTGTTTTGGCATCAAATAGGCTCAAGTTGCACCCAACGAACTAAGGTAACTTCGTATACTTGTCAAGATTGATTTGTGGTCGCTTAGTATGACAAGCATGCTGTTTTAGTATTGTTTTACTTT
>JAGVVM010022048.1:0-14593 GCA_019149425.1 Psidium friedrichsthalianum
TTCATAAACCCGAAGCAATACTTCTTCTGATCAAGGAAAAAGACAGAACAACTGTACTACTTCGCAAAAAGATGAAAGATTCAACACAAACTAGAAGCACAAGTCCAGTCATCAAAGGATCTCATTTAGGAACCTTGGATGAAGGTGTAAGAACCAGATCGAAGACAAGAGAGCTATCAAGGAACTTCGCACTAGTATCTGAATTGGAGCCAAGAAGTGTCGAAGAAGCGCTAACGATGAAAGCTGGATAAATGCAATGCAAGAAGAACTCCAACAATTCAAGATCAACAACGTCTGGAAATTAGTGCCAAGACCCAAAGACAGACCTGTCATCGGCACAAAATGGGTTTCAGAAACAAACTGGACGATAAGGGAAAAGTAGTCAGAAACAAGGCAAGACTGGTTGCAAAAGGGTACTCCCAAGAAGAAAGGATAGATTATGATGAGACATATGCACCAGTTGCCAGGTTAGAAGCCATCAGGCTACTTCTCGCGTATGCTTGTTACAACGATTTTAAGTGTTTCAGATGGACGTAAAGAGTGCATTCTTAAATGGCTACATCAAGGAAGAAGTTTACGTTGAACAACCACCAGGGTTTGAAGAACCAAGAGGAAAATATCTAGTTATCTCTGAACAGCTTTATATGGATTAAAACAAGCTCCTCGTGCCTAGTATGAAAGGTTAAGTAACTTTCTTTCTCTAAAGAAGTTCACAAAAGGCCACAGTAGACACTATTCTGTTATCAGAAGCAGAGTAAAGGCATTCTGATCGTTCAGATTTATGTTGATGACATAATATTTGGTTCTTCTAACGAGTCTCTGTGTAAGAATTTCTCCAAAGCTATGCAGGATGAATTCGAAATGAGCATGATGGGAGAACTAAAGTTCTTTCTCGGACTTCAGATTCATCAATCTGAGAAAGGGACTTTTATCCATCAAAAGAAATATGCTCTTGAAATAGTAAAGAAGTTGTGTTGCAGAATAGCAAAAAGATGGAAACTCCCATGGCCCAATCATCAAAATTGGACAAGGATGAAGATGGAAAGGAAGTGGATCAGAAGCTATATCGCAGCATGATTGGTTTGCTTCTATATCTTACGGCATCAAGACCTGATATTTTGTATGGTATGTTTATGTGCAAGATTCAATCCAGTCCTAGGGAACGATCCTCCGGCTTAAAGAGAACATCAAATACATTGGAACTTATCCAAATCGGAATATGGTACTTAAAGAATCAACTTTTGTAAAAAGATATTCAGATGCAGACTTAGTGGGTTACAAAGTGATAGAAAAAGCACTTCTGGAACGTGTCAATTAATGGGTGATATGCTAATCTCATGGTTTTCTAGAAGCAAAGCACCGTGGCTCTATCAACAGCAGAAGCAGAATATGTATCTCTCGGAAGCTGTTGTGCTCAGTTCTATGGTTGAAGCAGCAACTAATGGATTATGGAATTGAAGCTTCAAATGTTGTTCTCTGTGACAATACAAGCGCAATCATCTCACCAAGAATCCAATACTCCACTCGATAGCGAAGCACATTGAGATATCACTTCATACGAGATCATGTTCAGACCAAGAGATTCAGATTCATTGTGGCACGAAGAACAACTTGCAGACATTTTTACCAAGCCCCTTGATAGCTAATTTTAATTTTATTCGTGATAGATTATCAATTACTAACCCTTTTTGTTAAGATTTATAAGAAACGGAAATTATCAAGACCAATTTATCTCAGAACTAGGTCTTCAGACGCAATTGAATGGTCAGAGTTTCAGATTCAGAAGCAGAGAATTGAGTAGGGGAGCAATGGTTTAAATTTATTCGAATATTCAAGTAAGTAATTTTGTTCGAATGATAGAATCTAAAACAAAGGTACGTTCTCTATCTTAATTCTATTTTATACGATCTTGATTGATATAATATATTAGTTCAAAATATTTTCGCATATTTCTGATTTATTGCCAAGAATAGCGTGTTATGTGTTGCCTTTTAAATACTGAATTCTCTCTCTTTGAAAAACCCTAAACCCTTTCAAGTTTTCACGACTTCTTTTGCTCTCACAAGACCTCATCTTTCCATCATCTTCTCATCTTCAAATCTCATTTTCTAAATATCTCCGAAATCATCCTCGACGGCGAAGAAGTCATCTGGTCCAGAATCTGACGGGCAGAAGGATCACGGAGAATCGGGAAGAGACCACGAGTTTCGAATCATCTCTGACAATGAAGATGAGAGAGTATTACGATGAGAAAGTAAAAAAGGCTCATCGTATTAAGCTCTTTATGACAATCTAAAAGCAGAGGTGATGCGTACACCAGTATCAGTAAGTTTCTAATGCTTACCGCTTTTCTAGTGAGAAAGAGTATTTAGAATGCCTGAATAAGCCTTTGAGAACTGTAATTCTGGGCGATGATGAACGTAAATGTGGCGATGAAAGGGTCAGAAGGGAAGTGGTCCCAGAAAAAATCCGTCTCGAAGGACGTCTCCAAAAAAGAATGTGCCGAAGGAACGGCCGAAAGGGAAAATCAGAAGAGTCCAAGATGACGAGAGTATCTGTTTAATACTTTGCGAAGTTTAAACCTCGTTGGCCAGGGGAGCAGATCATACCAACCCTTCTTTATGAATCAAGAACCAATGACAGATTTGAGACTCTTAGGAGAGAGGTATTATGCCTCACAGGGTCTTTTGACCTTGACTTTTGGAATCTGTAAGAATTCCACTGAAGATGCATCTGAAAAGTTCAAACTGAATTTCTTCGTGGAAAAGAAGGCACCTATTTATCCTGAGTTGGCTGCCTATTTCTATTCCACCTGTCCTTCCTAGATCCCAACACTTTGTATTATAGGGTAGGTGATAAACTCTGCTATCTGAGGGATGATGAATTGGCTCATCTATGAGGGTCAAACGCGGAGAGTTTACTCCTATCAATGTCCAACCAAAGGAAGCATTTGCTTATCTGACAGGGAAGGAAAATTTCTCCAAAGATTCCAAGGCCCATCTTGCCTATGATAGTTTTCCTCTGAAGCACATCCTGATGCACAAGGTTGTGATCGAGTCTCTTCGACCAAAAGCATCATCAAAGAGTGATATCTCCATATTCGAAGCCAAGTTGATGTGGGCACTGTTGACAGGATACAAATTTAGTCTTGCACATGTAGTCATACTGCATATGTATAGAACTGTGCAAAAGACTAAAGGTCAACTGCCGTATGCCGGTCTCATTCATGACATCTTCAGATACCACAACACATTCTGCCTACACCTTTTATCGAGAAGAAGGTTCCAGTAAAACTGGTGGAGTTGAAATGCTTCAGAAGATGGGCTTCAGGCTGAAAAATGGCAAGTGGTACAACAAGTCCCGCGTAGTACCAGTGGAATTGGAGCAGGATGAGAAATCAGCCAAGAGAAGGAAGACTATGGCAACAAAGGGGAAGGATAAGACAATCCAGAGCACCTCAAGCAGTTCTGAATCTGAGGAAAACACCCTCTGCATCACTAAAGAAAACAAAGAAGAAACTTGCAGCAGAGGAACTGTTAGTTGCTAAGGAACAAGTTCAGATGGAGGTTAAACAGGAAGAACCTCTTTCCGAAGCTCCATTTGTATCTCCTGCACAACCTCAGGGGGAGGTTCTGGAAACAAATGAAGAAGTGCCTGAGGAAGATGAAGAAGCACTTTTTGAAAGGCAGATGCAAGCTGCGACACTTATAAGTCTTCTCGATGCACGACAAGAAGAGGACTTACCAATTATTCTTCAGGAAGAGGTTCCTGTCAGGAGTGTCTTCTCAAGGCTCTTCAAAGACTTAGAGCCAAAGAGGATTACGGCAAAGTCATCATCTCGGTCTGAAGAACAGATAACTGTAGAGCAGACTTCAGAACCTTCAGCTGAAGAGCAGATTTTAGAACAACCAGATGAAGCACCGCCTTCAGCACCAACAGCTGAGACACAGCTTTCAGAACCTGAAGAACCAGCAGCTGAAGCACAGATTTCAGAACAAACAGCTGACGCACAGCCGTCCGAACCAACAGCTGAAGAACAGCTTTCACAACCAACAGAGGAAGTGCAGCTTTTAGATCCAACTGCTGAAGTGCAGCCTTCAGAATCAACAGCTGAAAAGCAGTATTCAGAATCAACTGCTGAAGAACAGCCACAGCCATCTGAAGCTCAACCAGAAAATGCAGACAATGTTTCAGAACCTGCCATTACTCATCTAGAGTCTGACAAACTCTTACTTCAAATTCAGCAAGATGTTCAAAATCTGCGAACAGAAGTTAGGGATAAAGCTCGCCTCAGACAGGAGAATAGAAAACATATGCAGGCATTCGAGGCAAAGGTTGAGGCTAAACTGGTTGCGTTGGAAGAGTTGGTCAAGAAGATTTGTAGTTTGCTGTGCGCAAAGATCGACGATTTGGACAGTTTCACTATTGTCAGA
This sequence comes from Psidium friedrichsthalianum, assembly GCA_019149425.1. Lineage (NCBI taxonomy): Eukaryota > Viridiplantae > Streptophyta > Magnoliopsida > Myrtales > Myrtaceae > Psidium > Psidium friedrichsthalianum. The sequence goes on from JAGVVM010022048.1 coordinate 4,434, forward strand.
TCCAAGAGAAGCAACCTCAGATGAAGCCAAAGGGGATGATGACGAGCCAAATCTCTCTTAAAATCTTTTTATTTTTTCTCTTTTAAACATTGTTCATGACTATTTATTTTTGGATATCAACATAGTTATTTATCATTATTGTTTATCTATATGTTTATACTCTTTTTGTTGATAACAAAAAGGGGGAGAAAGACATGAACTGTTTGCAGGTGGCTAAACATATAAATGTGCAACCTCAGCATGATATGGTGATATCCTTTTCAGAAGCAGATATGGTGATATCCTTTCAGAAGCATAAATATAGCATGATATGGTGATATTTTTTCGGAAGCATAAATATCGTTCAAGCTACAACAATATCATGTCACCTTGTTGCACGTACTCGAAAGTGTTTTTATCCACCTTTATTATTAAAAGATTTTTATAATTACTTCATTACAGAGAATCTTTCATGCATAAACTATTTAATTTACGTCATCATTGCTTAAAACCGAAGGAGTTTTGTCATCATCAAAAGGGGGAGATTGTTGAGGAAACTATCCCGCTAAAATTTTGATTCTGACAAAACTCGAATTAAGATGTCTAGTTAATGGAAGTATATCTTCCTTGCAGAAATCACGATGTGAAAAGAGTTTTGAATATCCCGCAACTGGCGTTCAGACTCAAGGAAGAGTCGTCACCGTAGTGCTTCTGGATGGTTAGAAGGAGGAACTATGCTTGTGCCTCTAAAGGTATCAGAAAGAGGAGTCTGCGTCTGAATAATTCAGATGAAGTGTTTGACTGCCTCAAATGGATTCAGATGGAGGACAGCATTGCCTTGGAAGACCTCAAGAAGACTCTTGTGAGACGTCGACAGTAGGATCTTTGAGAAGCTCAGATTCACAGAGAGAAAGTCGAATCAGATTCAGAGAGACTTCACATGACTTTGTCGCGACTCTCTAAAAAAATTTTAAATTTTAAAAGGGTTAACGGATTATTGGGTTAATTAGATTTGACTACCTAACGCGGACCCTCCCCAAGCCTACCGAATCGCAACTTTGGTTTTTGTTTAAATGATTTTGAAATTTGGAGTCGCCACTAATCGTTCTTGGTAGGTCGATTAGAAACCTAAATAAATTAGCGGGAGAAACTAATTTATTCCTGCGAACCAGAGATTATGAGCTCGGGACTTGGTTACACTAGTTATTAAAACTAATGCCCTTTCGGTACCTTAATTTCATGGATATCCTAATTCGGCAACTCAGGCTAGGTTTATTCCTAAGGCTCTAGTAGGGTATTCTCTTTTGTGTTTTCACTTTTTAAATAGGATGCATGGAAGGTATATATTTTTATTTGTTATATTTTTTTAAGTGTTAAAGATTCCCTGAAGCCGAAAGAGGAGTGTGTTAACGACTTCTGTGCAGTATTACGACCTACTCATCTTTTGGGTCTGATGATTCAAAAATTAAATTATAGGAAGTACATGATAGTGAATAAACCTCCAATGGGAGGCCTAGCATTGGCTTGGCTCTTCCCTTTCGATTTAAGGTACAGGTATTTAAGTTGCAAGTATTTAAACTACTGTAAGTAAAAACCTCCAATGGGAAGCTAAGCATTGGCTTGGCTCTTCCCTTTGGAATTTAAGGTACAGGTATTTAAGTTGCAGGTATTTAACTACTGTAAGTAAAAACCTCCAATGGGAGGCTAAGCATTGGCTTGGCTCTTCCCTTTGGGATTTAAGGTACAGGTATTTAAGTTGCAGGTATTTAACTACTGTAAGTAAAAACCTCCAATGGGAGGCTAAGCATTGGCTTGGCTCTTCCCTTGGGATTTAAGGTACAGGTATTTAAGTTGCAGGTATTTAACTACTGTAAGTAAAAACCTCCAATGGGAGGCTAAGCATTGGCTTGGCTCTTCCCTTTGGGATTTATGGTGCAGGTATTTAAATTGCGGATGGACTTTGTCCTCTCCATTCTGGGGTATGAATTCTTTAAAATGAAATACAACGAATTGATTCAACAATTTGAATTTGTGCGCGCGTGAGGACTCCTCCAAGCCGATTTTGTGCTTCCATAGGGTTGACCATTGATATAGAGCTACGGCTTCCTGACATAAAATAGAGTGAAGTGTCAGTATACAAAATATGTACTAATCTGCACCTAAAACCAGAAGAGTGGAAAGAGTACTTATCTCCCATTTTTTTGGGAGGGATTTCTATAATTGATTTTCGCTCTCTATGTTCCCAATATAGAGAGTTTCTTTGAATTAAGAGGGACTTTTAGTCACAGATCAGTTGAGAAATGGGTGGACAGCTCAGGAGCTTGTCTGGGCCGATTTTGCAACTCTATGAGATTTTTGCTGTTGACGTAGATATCCTTCTCCTGACATAAAATATGGAAAAAAAAAGGAGATGGAGAAAGTGTATACAATTTGTGCTAATTTGCGAGTAAAACCATAATAATGAATAAATAAAACCTTAGCTCGAATTTGCTTGCTCGTTGACGAGGATGAACTCTTGATTTATATTGATCGATGAAGGAATTTGTGATGATAACCCTAGCTTTAAACTCCCATCATCTTCCAAATTCTCTCTCTTTTGATATTTTCTTTCTCTCAAATTTTCTTCAATCTCCCAAAACTCTCTCAAACATCCAAAATTTTCTCCAAAAAAATTCTCCCAACACTTCAAATTTTCTCTCCCAAAAATTTCTTCTTTCTCAAGCTCACTTCCTCCTCCTTTTATAATCTACTCATCTATCTCCCATTCTAATTTTTTTCACTAACTCTATCTCCCATTCCTAATTTCTCCATTAACTCTTCTTCATTTTCATCTTCCATTCTCCATCTCTATCTCACATTCTAATCTCTGAGAGATTAGAATGTGAGATAGAGAATGGAGAATGGAAGATGAAAATGAAGAAGAGTTAATGGAGAAATTAGAATGGGAGATAGAGTTAGTGAAAAATTAGAATGGGAGATAGATGAGTAGATTATAAAAGGAGGAGGAAGTGAGCTTGAGAAGAAGAAATTTTTGGGAGAGAAAATTTTGAAGTGTTTGGGAGAATTTTTTTGGAGAAAATTTTGGATGTTTGAGAGAGTTTTGGGAGATTGAAGAAAAATTTGAGAGAAAGAAAATATCAAAAGAGAGAGAATTTGGAAGATGATGGGAGTTTAAAGCTAGGGGTTATCATCACAAATTCCTTCATCGATCAATATAAATCAAGAGTTCATCCTCGTCAACGAGCAAGCAAATTCGAGCTAAGTGTTTTTATTTATTCATTTATTTATGGTTTTACTCGCAAATTAGCACAAATTGTATACACTTTCTCCATCTCCTTTTTTTTTCCCATATTTTATGTCAGGAGAAGGATATCTCTACGTCAACAGCAAAAATCTCATAGAGTTGCAAAATCGGCCCAGACAAGCTCCTGAGCTGTCCACCCATTTCTCAACTGATCTGTGACTAAAAGTCCCTCTTAATTCAAAAAACTCTCTATATTGGGAACATAGAGAGCGAAAATCAATTATAGAAATCCCTCCCAAAAAAATGGGAGATAAGTACTCTTTCCACTCTTCTGGTTTTAGTGCAGATTAGTACATATTTTGTATACTGACACTTCACTCTATTTTATGTCAGGAAGCCGTAGCTCTATATCAATGGTCAACCCTATGGAAGCACAAAATCGGCTTGGAGGAGTCCTCACGCGCGCACAAATTTCAAATTGTTGAATCAATTCGTTGTATTTCATTTTAAAGAATTCATACCCAGAATGGAGAGGACAAAGTCCATCCGCAATTTAAATACCTGCACCATAAATCCCAAAGGGAAGAGCCAAGCCAATGCTTAGCCTCCCATTGGAGGTTTTTACTTACAGTAGTTAAATACCTGCAACTTAAATACCTGTACCTTAAATCCCAAGGGAAGAGCCAAGCCAATGCTTAGCCTCCCATTGGAGGTTTTTACTTACAGTAGTTAAATACCTGCAACTTAAATACCTGTACCTTAAATCCCAAAGGGAAGAGCCAAGCCAATGCTTAGCCTCCCATTGGAGGTTTTTACTTACAGTAGTTAAATACCTGCAACTTAAATACCTGTACCTTAAATTCCAAAGGGAGAGCCAAGCCATGCTTAGCTTCCCATTGGAGGTTTTTACTTACAGTAGTTTAAATACTTGCAACTTAAATACCTGTACCTTAAATCGAAAGGGAAGAGCCAAGCCAATGCTAGGCCTCCCATTGGAGGGTTTATTCACTATCATGTACTTCCTATAATTTAATTTTTGAATCATCAGACCCAAAAGATGAGTAGGTCGTAATACTGCACAGAAGTCGTTAACACACTCCTCTTTCGGCTTCAGGGAATCTTTAACACTTAAAAAAATATAACAAATAAAAATATATACCTTCCATGCTCCTATTTAAAAAGTGAAAACACAAAAGAGAATACCCTACTAGAGCCTTAGAATAAACCTAGCCTGAGTTTGCCGAATTAGGATATCCATGAAATTAAGGTACCGAAAGGGCATTAGTTTTAATTAACTAGTGTAACCAAGTCCCCGAGCTCATAATCTCTGGTTCGCAGGAATAATTAGTTCTCCCGCTAATTTATTTAGGTTTCTAATCGACCTACCAAGAACGATTAGTGGCGACTCCAAATTTCAAATCATTTAAACAAAACCAAAGTTGCGATTCGGTAGGGCTTGGGAGGGTCCGCGTTAGGTTAGTCAAATCTAATTAACCCATAATCCGTTAACCCTTTTAAAATTTAAAATTTTTTTAGAGAGTCCGCGACAAAGTCTGTGAAGTCTCTCTGAATCTGATTCGACTTTTCTCTGTGAATCTGAGCTTCTCAAAGATCCTACTGTCGACGTCTCACAAGAGTCTTCTTGAGGTCTTCCAAGGCAATGCTGTCCTCCATCTGAATCATTTGAGGCAGTCAAACACTTCATCTGAATTATTCAGACGCAGACTCCTCTTTCTGATACCTTTAGAGGCACAACATAGTTCCTCCTTCTAACCATCCAGAAGCACTACGGTGACGACTCTTCCTTGAGTCTGAACGCCAGTTGCGGGATATTCAAAACTCTTTTCACATCGTGATTTCTGCAAGGAAGATATACTTCCATTAACTAGACATCTTAATTCGAGTTTTGTCAGAATCAAATTCTTAGCGGGATAGTTTCCTCAACAATCTCCCCCTTTTTGATGATGACAAACTCCTTCGGTTTTAAGCAATGATGACGTAAATTAAATAGTTTATGCATGAAAGATTCTCTGTATGAAGTAATTATAAAAATCTTTTAATAATAAAGGTGGATAAAAACACTTTCGAGTACGTGCAACAAGGTGACATGATATTGTTGTAGCTTGAACGATATTTATGCTTCCGAAAAATATCACCATATCATGCTATATTTATGCTTCTGAAAGGATATCACCATATCTTGCTTCTGAAAAGGATATCACCATATCATGCTGAGGTTGCACATTTATATGTTTAGCCACCTGCAAACAGTTCATGTCTTTCTCCCCCTTTGTTATCAACAAAAAGAGTATAAACATATAGATAAACAATAATGATAAATAACTATGTTGATATTCCAAAAATAAATAGTCATGAACAATGTTTAAAAGAGAAAAATAAAAAGATTTTAAGAGAGATTTGGCTCGTCATCATCCCCTTTGGCTTCATCTTGAGGTTTGCTTCTCTTGGATCTGACAATAGTGAAACTGTCCAATCGTCGATCTTTGCGCACAGCAAACTACAAATCTTCTTGACCACTCTTCCAACGCAACCAGTTTAGCCTCAACCTTTGCCTCGAATGCCTGCATATGTTTTCTATTCTCCTGTCTGAGGCGAGCTTTATCCCTAACTTCTGTTCGCAGATTTTGAACATCTTGCTGAATTTGAAGTAAGAGTTTGTCAGACTCTAGATGAGTAATGGCAGGTTCTGAAACATTGTCTGCATTTTCTGGTTGAGCTTCAGATGGCTGTGGCTGTTCTTCAGCAGTTGATTCTGAATACTGCTTTTCAGCTGTTGATTCTGAAGGCTGCACTTCAGCAGTTGGATCTAAAAGCTGCACTTCCTCTGTTGGTTGTGAAAGCTGTTCTTCAGCTGTTGGTTCGGACGGCTGTGCGTCAGCTGTTTGTTCTGAAATCTGTGCTTCAGCTGCTGGTTCTTCAGGTTCTGAAAGCTGTGTCTCAGCTGTTGGTGCTGAAGGCGGTGCTTCATCTGGTTGTTCTAAAATCTGCTCTTCAGCTGAAGGTTCTGAAGTCTGCTCTACAGTTATCTGTTCTTCAGACCGAGATGATGACTTTGCCGTAATCCTCTTTGGCTCTAAGTCTTTGAAGAGCCTTGAGAAGACACTCCTGACAGGAACCTCTTCCTGAAGAATAATTGGTAAGTCCTCTTCTTGTCGTGCATCGAGAAGACTTATAAGTGTCGCAGCTTGCATCTGCCTTTCAAAAAGTGCTTCTTCATCTTCCTCAGGCACTTCTTCATTGTTTCCAGAACCTCCCCCTGAGGTTGTGCAGGAGATACAAATGGAGCTTCGGAAAGAGGTTCTTCCTGTTTAACCTCCATCTGAACTTGTTCCTTAGCAACTAACAGTTCCTCTGCTGCAAGTTTCTTCTTTGTTTTCTTTAGTGATGCAGAGGGTGTTTCCTCAGATTCAGAACTGCTTGAGGTGCTCTGGATTGTCTTATCCTTCCCTTTGTTGCCATAGTCTTCCTTCTCTTGGCTGATTTCTCATCCTGCTCCAATTCCACTGGTACTACGCGGACTTGTTGTACCACTTGCCATTTTTCAGCCTGAAGCCCATCTTCTGAGCATTTCAACTCCACCAGTTTTTACTGGAACCTTCTTCTCGATAAAAGGTGTAGGCAGAATGTGTTTGTGGTATCTGAAGATGTCATGAATGAGACCGGCATACGGCAGTTGACCTTTAGTCTTTTGCACAGTTCTATACATATGCAGTATGACTACATGTGCAAGACTAAATTTGTATCCTGTCACATGCCCACATCAACTTGGCTTCGAATATGGAGATATCACTCTTTGATGATGCTTTTGGTCGAAGAGACTCGATCACAACCTTGTGCATCAGGATGTGCTTCAGAGGAAAACTATCATAGGCAAGATGGGCCTTGAATCTTTGGAGAAATTTTCCTTCCCTGTCAGATAAGCAAATGCTTCCTTTGGTTGGACATTGATAGGAGTAACTCTCCGCGTTTGACCCTCATTAGATGAGCCAATTCATCATCCCTCAGATAGCAGAGTTTTCACCTACCCTATAATAAAGTGTTGGGATCTAGGAAGGACAGGGTGGAATAGAAATAGGCAGCAACTCAGGATAAATAGGTGCCTTCTTTTCCACGAAGAAATTCAGTTTGCAACTTTTCAGATGCATCTTCAGTGGAATTCTTACAGATTCCAAATAGTCAAGGTCAAAGACCCTGGAGGCATAATACCTCTCTCCTTAAGAGTCTCAAATCTGTCATTGTGTTCTTGATTCATAAAGAATGGGTTGGTATGATCTGCTCCCCTGGCCACCGAGGTTTAAACTTCGCAAAGTTTATTAAACAGATACTCATCGTCATCTTTGGACTCTTCTGATTTTCCTTTTCGGCCGTTTCCTTCGGCACATTCTTTTTTGGAGACGTCCTTTTCGAGACGGATTTTTTCTGGGACCACTTCCCTTCTGACCCTTTTCATCGCCACATTATCGTTTCATCATCGCCCAGAATTACAGTTCTCAAAGGCTTATTCGGCATTCTAAATACTCTTTCTCACTAGAAAAGCGTTAAGCATTTAGAACTTACTGATACTGGTGTACGCATCACCTCTTGCTTTTAGATTGTCATAAAGATGCTTAATACGATGAGCCTTTTTTACTTTCTCATCGTAATACTCTCTCATCTTCATTGTCAGAGATGATTCTGAAACTCGTGGTCTCTTCCCGATTCTCCGTGATCCTTCTGCCCGTTCAGATTCTGGACCAGATGACTTCTTCGCCGTCGAGGATGATTTCGGAGATATTTAGAAAATGAGATTTTTGAAGATGAGAAGATGATGGAAAGATGAGGTCTTGTTGAGAGCAAAGAAGTCGTGAAACTTGAAAGGGTTTAGGGTTTTTCAAAGAGAGAGAATTCAGTATTTAAAAGGCAACACATAACACGCTATTCTTGGCAATAAATCAGAAATATTGCGAAATATTTTGAACTAATATATTATATCATCAAGATCGTATAAATAGAATTAAGATAGAGAACGTACCTTTTGTTTTAGATTCTATCATTCGAACACAATTACTTACTTGAATTTCGAATAATTTGAAACCTTGCTCCTTAAGTTTCATATGCTCTGCTTCTGAATCTGAAACTTTGAGCTGACCATTCAATTGCGTCTGAAGACCTAGTTTCTGAGATAATTTGGTCTTGATAATTTCCTGTTTCTTATAAATCTTAACAAAAAGGGTTAGTAATTGATAATCTATCACGAATAAAATTAAAAACTTAGCTTATCAAGGGCTTGGTAAAAATGTCTTGCAAGTGATTTCTTCGTGCCACATGACATGAATCTGAATCTCTTGGTTCTGAACATGATCTCGTATGAAGTGATGTTTTATCTCAATGTGCTTCGCTAATCGAGTGGAGTATTGGATTCTTTGATTGGAGCTTGGGGCGCTTGTATTGTCACAGAGAATTTCAACATTTGAAGCTTCAATTCCATAATCCTTAGTTGCTGCTTCAACCATAGAATCTGAGCACAACAGCTTCCGAGAGATACATATTCTGCTTCTGCTGTTGATAGAGCCACGGTGCTTTGCTGCTTAGAAAACCATGAGATTAGCATATCACCATTAATTGACACGTTCCAGAAGTGCTTTTTCTATCAACTTTGTAACCCACTAAGTCTGCATCTGAATATCCTTTTAGCACAAAAGTTGATTCTTTAAGTACCATATTCGGATTTGGATAAGTTCCAATGTATTTGATTTCTCTTTAGAGCCGAGAGATACGATTCCCTAGGACTGGATTGAATCTTGCACATAAACATACACTATACAAAATATCAGGTCTTGAGCCGTAAGATATAGAAGCAAACCAATCATGCGCGATATAGCTTCTGATCCACTTCCTTTCCATCTTCATCCTTGTCCAATTTTGATGATGGGCCATGGGAGTTTCCATCTTTTTGCTATCTGCAAACCAACTTCTTTACTATTTCAAGAGCATATTTCTTTTGATGGATAAATCCCTTCTCAGATTGATGAATCTGAAGTCCGAGAAAGAACTTTAGTTCTCCCATCATGCTCATTCGATTCATCCTGCATAGCTTTGGAGAAATTCTTACACAGAGACTCGTTAGAAGAACCAAATATATGTCATCAACATAAATCTGAACGATCAGAATGCCTTTACTCTGCTTCTGAATAAACAGAATAGTGTCTACTGTGCCTTTTGTGAACTTCTTTAGAGAAAGAAAGTACTTAACCTTTCATACTAGGCACGAGGAGCTTGTTTTAATCCATATAAAGCTTGTTCAGAAGATTAAACTAGATATTTTCCTCTTGGTTCTTCAAACCCTGGTGGTTGTTCAACGTAAACTTCTTCCTGATGTAGCCATTTAAGAATGCACTCTTTACGTCCATCTGAAACAACTTAAAATCGTTGTAACAAGCATACGCGAGAAGTAGCCTGATGGCTTTCTAACCTGGCAACTGGTGCATATGTCTCATCATAATCTATCCTTTCTCTTGGGAGTACCCTTTTGCAACCAGTCTTGCCTTGTTTTGACTACTTTTCCCTTATCGTCCAGTTGTTTCTGAAAAACCCATTTGTGCCGATGACAGGTCTGTCTTTGGGTCTTGCACTAATTTCCAGACGTGTGATCTTGAATTGTTGGAGTTCTTCTTGCATGCCATTTATCCAGCTTCATCGATTAGCGCTTCTCGACACTTCTTGGCTCCAATTCAGATACTAGTGCGAAGTTCCTGATAGCTCTCTTGTCTTCGATCTGGTTCTACACCTTCATCCAAGTTTCCTAAAATGAGATCCTTTGATGACTGGACTTGTGCTTCTAGTTTGTGTGAATCTTTCATCTTTTTGCGAAGTAGTACAGTTGTTCTGTCTTTTCCTTGATCAGAAGAAGTAGTTGCTTCGGGTTTTATAAATCTCC
>JAGVVM010022054.1:0-34412 GCA_019149425.1 Psidium friedrichsthalianum
TTTAGTCCTAGAGGCGGACGAAAAAAGATGATAAGCTGGAGGTCATTGTTAACAACTGACTGAATCAGAACGTATTCTACACAAATTTTGAAATAAACTTATAGCCTAAGAAAAACTAAGAAAGCCCCTGGTTGCATACAACATTGTCGTTCGACTATGCCTTGAAACTTGGTATGAATGAACGCTCTCTGCGTGTACCAATGGTTTGGTTCTGTAGCTGCATTGATCATCTTAGTTTTCCAGATGTCTTATGCTGTCTTCCTTTTTTCGCAGTCGTGTATAAAGGTGCACTTGACTTCCGTTAATGACTGAAAATGTTGGTGAAGCATCCGCTCTGGACAGAAGGAATTCCGTTTACTTCCAAAAACCATCGAGCAAAGGAAGCCAAGTTGGAGGTTTGTTTGCTTCTGCTTGCACGATGAGTTTGTGCCAACAACATTAACATAATGTGATTGAATCTCATACCTTAGAGAAGTCACGTTCTATTTTTAGTTTTTTTTTTGGATCAATTTGGTTGAGATGTCCCATCCCTGTGTCTCTGCGAATCCCTACTGAGACAGTAATAGTCTTTTTCTTCATTATTGTAAATCTCTTTCACATGTCAACATTTGATGTATACACACCGTTCATCAGTACACCTAACTGTGTGGTTTCTGTCTCTTTGGATGGAATTGTGGTGAATTTGCAGTTAGCGTATTGAAAAGGACCTCTTAGGCTGGCATAGCAAAAGAAAGATGCCCTTCTATGTTAGCACGCACGGAATTTAATTAAAGACAGCGGATGCATAGGAAATTTTACTGTTGTAGAATGCCTTCTAAACATGCATTATTTCCGAGAGTTGTAAATTAAACATTCAAAGTTTTTGTTGGAAGTGTAAAGCTTATTCTGATAAATATTTGCTCGTTTGGGATTGCGATTTAAGAAAATGATGATTTAGCCGTCAAAACAGGCTGTGAGTGGTCCTGGAGAATGCGGAACAAGGTAAGAATTTCACATAAATTTTTGTACTAGTGAATACTAGTGATAACAATGACTATATTGAAGACATTTCTCTGAAATATAGTGATGGGTTCAGTGTCTCATTGATGATATAAGCTTATGAAGATAGTCGCCTGCTCACATATTTTACACATGTCATGTTCAAATCTGTAGAGAACATGCCTCCTATGGATGTAATAGCAAACAAACAGCTATTAGCATACCATACTTACTGCGATTCCCTCATTATACTTGTTTTTCTGCTGTGGGATTCAGGCCCTGAGCAGATGTTGCATCCATCTGGTATAAATAGCAGTACGCCGCTTGGGTTATGTTATGGTTTTTTCTCAGTGTAGACTTTGTCCGATCATCCACACTTCAAAGTGATCACTTGGTTCTTTTTTGAATACCGTCTTTTGGCTTGTTGGAGCTGGTGCACATAGTCTAAAAAATTGACTGGCAGGGTTATGGTTTTTTCTCAACGGTTTGGCTTTGTCCGATCATCCCACACTTCAAGTGATCACTTGGTTCTTTTTGTAATATTGTCTTTTGGCTTGGTTGGAGCTGGTGTACATAGCCTAAAAAATTGACAGACGGCTGAAGTCCGAAATTAATGAATAGTTGGTGCACTATAAGTTGCCAAGTGTGACTCCAAGTCTTCATCATATTTTTGAGGGCCTAATACCCAAAAAAAACCTCAAACTTAGTCTTTGTCCCAATTATACCCAAATTTTTTTTTGTTCTCATAAAAAACCCCCAACTTTGGCCTTAATCACATTATATCCAAACTTTTTTTTGTCTCATAAAAAATACACAACTTTTACTTTTGTCCCAATTCTACCGATCTAATATTCAAAAAAACCCTCATTTTAGCAATTTGTCCCAATTAATCCAAGAAAAAATTATCACATAAAAAAATCTCAAATTTTTACTTTTGACCCAACTCTATCACACCAGCATTCTGTTTATAATACTATTAGTTAATTTTACGTGGTTTGAATTTTTTCATCAAACTTACCAATAAATTTTTTAAATTCAAAAACAGCAGGTTTCAAAGATAGCAAGATTTGAAATTTTTGTGTAGATAATCAAATCACCACGACTAGCATTTTTGGGTTGTTGAGTGTTGGGTAGAATCCGAAACACACCACCTTAAGTAGCTTTGTATCTTGCCGACAATGTGTAGGAGAAGTATACAACATTAAAGAAGTTAATAGATTTTTTTTTGTATTAGGTTGGTAGAATTGGGACAAACTAAAGTTATGGATTTTTTGGGTGTTAGGCCAGTAGAATTGGGATAAAAATAAAGTTAGGGTTTTTTTACGAGACAAAAAAAAAGTTTTGGGTATAATTGGGACAAAGGTTAAAGTTTAATGTTTTTTTGGGTATTGGGCCCAAAGTGGGGGTTTTTTATGAGACAAAAAAAAGTTTTGGGTATAATGGGATAAAGGTTAAAGTTTGATGTTTTTTGGGTATTAGGCCTATTTTTGAGTTCTCGTTGTTTCTCAGAGTTCTAGCATGAAAAGGCCTACCGCTTCAAGTCATGTTGTATTCTTAGGAAGTTGTGTATGATTAAACAGATGATGAATTGATGATCGCATCTTCTTATGGATAGTAAGGCAAATTTCAGCATGACTACAATTGTACAAGTATTATATTTAAACTTGACCATATCAATCGATCTGCAAGTGGTATGATATCTTCTGTTAGTAACATCAGCTAAAATCTTGAACAGAAAGAATAGCCAACATGTTAATTCAAAACGATATATACAAACATCGAAACAAAAGAAAGGAGAAAGATTGAAAAAAAGGAATCTGTGAACCAAATTCTGTGAGGATAGTTTTCTTGTTCAAGGTCCAGTGATTGCTAGTTTCTTCTGTTGAAGCTTTGAAAATGGTTAGGACGAGAATTGACATCTTAGTGGGGGGAATTATCAAAAAATTTTAAATCTATTGTAATTGTGCTAATTAGTTGTAATTTTTTTGTTTACCATCTTAGTCTTAAATTTTTTGTATTTTTGTCAATTGCTCAAATTTGCGGTTGATGCTAACATGGATTTTTAAAATAATATTTTAATGATATTTTATATTTTTTTCGTTCAGCCCCTGCCCTAAGGTCTGGGAAAAAAGTCCAAAGAAATAAAGAAAAAAATAATCAAATGTTCAAATTTTCATTAAAAGATTATTATAAAGAAGTCCACTTCAGTATAGGTGGGATGGACTGAAATGACATACAAAAAACTGTTTCGGACTAAATTGGCACTCATGCAAAATGTACAAGGACTGAATTAGTAAAAAAAGATTGAATTGAAGTAATTAGTTTAGGATTTTTTGGGTAATTTTTCAATCATAGTGGGTCCTCCAAAAAGCATCGTAGTGCATCTAGAGGCAGTTTTTGAGAAATTTTGGAAGAGATCTCTGGTTGGGAAAAGCTCTTCCCTCTAAAGTCTGTCGAAGGTAATATTCCCAATGTTTCTATCTATTTCACGTCTCTTTTCCCCATCACTTGTTTGGCAGCAGAAAGAGTTGGAAGGATTCACAATAATATTCTGGTGGGGTGATTACGAGGAGGCTCACCATGAGATTTTTCAATTGCAAAATCTCATTCATATCATTAAAAACATTGGGAATATTACTTTCAATTGCATAGTCTCATTCGCATAATCTCAACCATCGATAACATTTTCAATCGCGTAATCAACCAGTGAGATTTTTTAAGATATGGAAGGGAGTACCATGCAGGATAGATGATCCATGCCTAAGTAATATATGAGTTAATTCCACAAATTGATGCGGATTGTCTATTCTTGTTCATAAGTCAATTACAAAGTTACTAGAATTGCTAAGCATCTTATACGGGATTGAGTAATTTTGGCTTGGTTGCCTAGGTAGCTAACATTACATATGATCAATTCCGATCATCGTTGTCATTGTTGAACTTTGCATGATTCCTTGAACGATGAAAAATTATCAAAAAGGTCCTAAGTATATTGCAATTATGTCAATCTAATTATATATATTTTTTGTTCATTCAGTCCTAAGTTTTTGCGTTTGTGCTAATTTAGTGTATCCGATCAATTTTGGTTAGAAATGGCTAACATGACGCCGTCAAAATTGATGTGTTAATTTATAGTAATATTTTAATAATTTTCAAATATTTTTACTTATTTTTTTTGTTCTTCTTTTTTCTACCCTTTCTTCTTCCTCTACTGGCTAGATGTGACTGGGGGCTTACCTTTTGGCCATTGGCAAGGCATGACATCTCCGGCGTTGGGCATAAAAGAAAAAGAAAATAAAAGTATTCAAAAGTGTTAAAATTTATTAAGAAGTGCCACGTTAATGCCAATAGTACAATGTCAGTGATTTCTACCTAAAATTGACACAAATATAAAAGGTTTTTGGATTGAACTGGGCCAAAAAAAAATTTAGAATTGGATTTGTACAATTGCAATAGGTTTATGGCTTTTTTTGTAATTCTCCCCTTTTAAACTACAAACAAAGCAATAGATTTAGCTGTTGCATGAAGCACTGTACATTAAGCGCCCTTTCACGCCAAAAAAAGGACCCTTCACAAATCCGAGAGTCATGGTGTCAAACAAAAGTTTTGAGACCACCCGTAGTCAAAACAACATAGATTACTATAATATATTCTTCGCAAATGTTTCGTGCGTTGTCATGACTAAAAAATTTCGATCGAGTGAAATTCTAGGTAATGGATTATCAGGTTAATTATTTAACTAACAAAACTCGGACTCTCCTAAGTCCATACCAAATCGCGACTTGTGGTTCAGTATTAACATACCAAGATTTTCAAATGGAGTCGCCACTAATTATTTTTTGGTAGGTTGATTAGAAATCTAAGTAAATTAGTGGGATAACTAAATTACTCCTGTGAACTAGAGATAATGAGCCCGGGGACTTGATTACGCTAGATTTCTCTAACGCCATTTTGGTATCAATTTCATGAAGAAGCTTCTGGGGTCAGGTAAGGTTTGGGTCAAATTGACCAGAAAGGAAAAATTGTCATTTTTCAAGATTTGAAAAGTGAAAATAGGTCAAATTAGTTGAATGTGGTTATTTCCTATTTTCCACAATTTTTGACAATTTTTCTGAATTTTTTTAGAAATGTTTTTTTTTTCTGATTTTTATAATTTTTTCCTTTTTTTGGATTTTTATTGCATTTTTTCGAATTTTTTTCTTATTTATTATTATTTTTTTCTGATTTTTTTATTAAAGAAAATGGAATCCGGACTGGGTCTAGACCCGGCCCGTTCAACCAGAATTCGACCCGGGCCTTAAGGGCCCAAGTTGGTTTGAGAAAAAGGACACCCATTGGGCCTGACCCAAAATCTATTTTTTTTTTTCTCATTTTCTCTTTTTCTAACCTTTTTTTTGGGTTGTCTCCGACATGGGATTGCTTCTCAGAATGGCTCCAAAACCATGGTAGCAACATCCTTCTCCTTTTACTAACCTAACCTAACCTAATTTTAAAGATAAACGGCTCAAGAACGAAATAATTCTTACCCGACTAGCTTTTACGCCATCTACGCACAGCTCTTCCTCGATGCCACCGGGGTCTACTCGTCGCACCACCGCACTGCCGGGTACTACTCGCCCATGGCCACTGGTTCAGGTCGCCTCGAAGCCACCGTTGGGATCCACTCGCGCGCACCACCGTTGTTTTGGCTCGTCTCGTTGCGCCACCTCGGGTCAAGCTCGCGTACCACCGGTTCGGGTCGCCTTGACCCCGCCGTTGGGATACACTCGCACGCGCCACCTCGGGTCAAGCTTCTTTTTCTCTCTTAGTGCTGCAAGAACCCCTTTTAGAGGAATAAGGACTACTTATATCATAAGCTGGCCGTGAGATCCCGACGCAAACAAACTACAGCGTGATTACACAGTGATAGACTAGCTTCTGGCAACGTTTTGATGGGACAAGGGAGATACTTGGCACCGCGGGGTGACAGACTCACACCAATGGGAAGTACTTGTTCAGATTGAAAGGCACGGAGTAGAACTCTACACTTCTCGAATCATCCTTGAAGGACCGGAAATTGTCCCACCAGTGCTTGCCCCTGTCTTTCCTCACGATGCTATCCTTTCGGTGCAACGTGTCATCGAGGAAATGTGCTATGCATCCAGCAACAAACGGCTTCGAAGATAAGGGAACGTTGATTATATCGCCGAACCATCTGCCTCCAGTGTGAACTGGACCATATCCATTGACTGCTGTATACTTATTGACGTATTGTGGGATGGACAAGCCCATGAAGACCGAGAACCTTAATATGAACTTCTTTCTAAAGCTGTTGAGGTTGCGAAACTGAAGAAAGCTTAGTCCCACAGCACCCACAAATGCAAAGAACAGACAGTATAAGGCAGCAATGATGGTTGCAGGAATTGAAGCAAAGATGGCTCCAAATTTCCTTAGAATGAAAAAAAAAAAATCATGAACCCAACTGATATTTGCACGACCCTTTTGCTACCGACACGTGTCAAGCCCAAAAGCCCAGTGTTTTCTACTGACACAGAGGAGCCATTGACAGTTCCAAACAGGGCAGAGATCAAAATGCTGACTCCCTGCCAACCAACACCGCGGCTGAGAACAGATGGAGGCATATGGGTTACGCTTGCATATCTTGCCACCGCAATGAAAGCACTGGTCGACTCCACAAGAGCGACAAAAGAAGCCATCATCATTGCAAAGGCTTCACCAGCATCAAATGAAGGCGCTCCCCATTGAAATGGATATGGAACTCTTATCCATGGAGCAGCATCTATAAGCCCAGAACGATCAATTCTGCAGCTTGTTTGCGTCTTTGCTGCTGCGTCATTGTAAGCCCCTCCAACGGTAAGCAGGTGAGCATAGATCCAGACAATCGCAACTGAGAATATGATCGCGAATCTGGGAAATTTGAGGGCTGTCAGTTTGTCTATCTTAAGCAAAAGAGGCGGATACTGTGAAACAAACACCAAGATGACAAGCTCGGGGAGTCCAATCTCCACACACTCGGCAACACCAGGAAAACCTAGCTCGTAGAGACCAAAGCCTACTAGTGCTACCAATGGGACAGCTGATAATGGGCTTGAGAACCTTGTAACATTCCGCCAAAGGCCACTGAAGCCAAGCACAATCTGAAGAGTAGAAGCGACAATAAGGGAACCCTGAATTGCTCGCATAATCTTCTCGAAAATGATGGTGCTGATCTCAGGGAACGTCACTTCTCTGAGCTGCGTTTCAGCGAAGCTCTCTGGAGAGGTCAACATGTTGTGGATAGTCTGTGAGACCACGGCAGCCTTCTTGTCGATCACGACCTCGAAGCCCTTGGCGCTGATCAGCTTCACGGTGTCTTCCTTCGGATCGCCTTCACACTCCAATTATACTTCCTCTTTCAGCATACTCAGGGCAACCTGTGACATCGTTCTATGTCCAGTTTCCACTGCCAGGCGCAAACTTAGACGTCCAATGGGTAGGTGACAAAGGTAGAAATCATGCCAGGACAAGCACCAACCATTAGTCTTCCAACAACAGAGAGTTCGCCATCTGTGGGAGATTGCCCTTCCAATAACCTTTCATTCCTTCTTCTTTGCCTATCATCATGATAGCCTCAGCAAAACCAATAGCCTTCTTTGCATTTTGTTGTCCAAGTCGCACCCCATGAGTCTGCACAAGAAGTTTAATACGGTCAAGCGGAGCCGTAACGGTCTTCGCGACGGCACCTGTGATGGCCCCGGCGAGGAACAGCGCTATGTCTCTCGGCATGTAAGCCACCATTGCCAGCGGATACTTCAGCAGCTGAGCCAGCGTTGGCTCGCAATACCTCCTCCGCCGAGCGTGATGGTGCTCCCGTGGCTGCTTCTCCCCATGCTGACGTGGCTGTTCCTCCCGGATGACTGGTTGCCCCACTCATCCTTGTTCGCCTCAGCTGTAAGCACCTTCTCCATCCTCCAGAACATTATCAAATTATACCGCCACAAAACAGTCGAATGGATCGCAATAAAACTCAAGTGGACTCCAATCACTTCACAACTTGCCTACGTTACACCTCTCGACCATGGCTCCATGGCTATTGGCCATGCATCAGCCTGAGCACATGTAGTCAATCCAAAGAGGTTGAGGCAAATGAGGAAAAACTCGTGTCCACCCTTAGTGACATGACATCAATTTTCTCCAGACATATAGTAAACATACCATGGCTGCATTGGTGAATAATACAAGAGTCTCAAGTCAAAACCTGTTACAGCATGCCATTATCACAGCCCTGCCAAAGCTTGCGATGCGTCCCAATGGCAAAAGACGAAACACTCCTACTATCACTGGGACGCAGCATTACGACCGAAGATTGGTATCGGTGAAAGCAACGGTGATTGGAGATAGAGTTGCCAGAGCAATCGTCAACATGTCGATGGAGAGGAGTTTCAAAAGCCAGCATCAAAATCAGCATTGCAAAACTGCCAGCTGCCTCAGGACTATATCCAATCACATAATGTGTAAGCAATGTCCAAACCACAAATTCCAGCAGTGAAAGAGGAAGTTTCAGTATAGATGCAAGAATTGTATAAGCCCAAGCAGGGTAAAAGTACAGCTTCTTTTGTTTATAGAAGGTTGCTAGCCTTGAAATAGTCATTGACAATTTCGGAACCCCGTCAACAAGGAGTATGACTAGCGCGTAAAACAGAGAGCCCATATAGAAGTTGGCATGAAAAACATCTATTCCCATCCGAGTCTGCAAGAATACAGTCACCGTGATAGATGCAATGAAAATAAGCTGTATTGTTTTGAAAACATAGAGAAACGAATTTCTCCTCATGAGAAGAAGTTCCCTCGCCATGCCTGCTCTAAGAAGTTCCCATCGAGACAGAGAATATACATTCAAAGAAAAAGCATTTTTGTGGCTTTTGGACCTATCAAATGTGTCTGAAAACTCCTGATCTAGCTTCATCCCACATGCGTCAACAATTTCCTGGAATGCTGAAGTAAATTTGTTAGTCCGGAAGTATGTCGGTGGCAACTCCTTCGTCTGTAAAACCTGGAAAATGGCTCCAACTTGAGCATTGGAGTCAAATGCAGCTCGTTGCAATGCATCCTGAATCTGTTTCGTCGCAAATACAGGACACCAACCCTCTGCAACAAGACATTTCTTTGTCACATCAAGGCTAAGCATATTTAATGTGTGATAGATAGCCTTCTCCTTCCGCACCAAGCGGCTCCATTGCTCATATTGGTCTCCAATGGTCTGCAACAAGTTGCCACGATGTGCAAGTCCAGCATCAATAGTGGTCTTCAGTTCTGAAAGTCTCCCTGTAACCTCTATAATCATTGGGAACCAACTCTAAGGCCTCGCTATCATAACCGGCACGACGCTGACATTCTCGATCAGCTTTGAGCTCTTAAGCAGATCCCGAGAACCCATTCGAGCGATCCGGAGCATGTTTCAAGAGTGGCTGCAGCTGGTTTCCTTGGCGAAGGCTCAAGCGCTCGCGCTCTTGGCTTGGGGGCCAAGCAGAGAAGACGGCAGCGGCAGGGTTGTAGAGATGAGGGGATTTGTGAACTCTTTTTTATTTTTTTTTGTTCTCCAAGGCCTTGCTGGAGAATTCATGGAGGATGTCCGTCTAGGAGTCGTTGAAAGGAGACCCCCGATCAGGGACCAACTCCCAGGTTTGCCTCCTCCATCAGAGGACATTTTTTCTTTTTTCTTTTTTTTTTATTGAAGGCCCTCCCACTCGTTCTCTCCCCTTTTTCTTCATTTGGTGGAGCTCCCGTCGTTGCACCGAAAAGAATCCCCTTGGTGAGCGTCTAGCTGGATGTCGTGTTGTTCCTTTGCTCATTGTCCCTCCTTTTTTTCTCCACTCTCCACCATTTGTTGTTTTACTTTTTTCTTCGCGCATCTTCTTTCTTCTTCGATCAGTAGGGAAGAGAATGAGTGGACCTTTCTCTCTTTTCATGACGGTCCTCCTCACCAGCTCCTTTTGGCTTGTTCTCCTCTTCTTATTTGCAGACGTATGGGCGACATGCAGAGCCCGTCGCATAAACACACCCATAAACAAATTGACCGGACCTCCGTCACGTGCGGTGCCTGTGCTGGGGGTGTCCTCCGGAAGGGTGTCTTTGGCGGATTCTGTCCATCGTTTCAGTATGTAGCGAGAAGTTATCTTGAAGATATTCATGAAGTTGAGTACTTTCAAAGTATGAAAACATGAAATATCGACTGACTCGAACTTCCCACCGCCTCGAAAGGTAGAATTTGTCAAGGCAAACAAACATCGAGAGAAAATACAACAGTTGATTTCTTCGAGGGGAGAGCAATAGCTACAGACTCCACAGTCTATTCATTTGTTAAGCTTAACTCCTCGCAATCAATGCAAAAAAATGCAATGTAGAAAAATAAATATGCAACGCATGGAGAAACAATGAAAAAAGGAAAAATCAAAATTTATGTGTCAACATACGTCCAACAATATATTCAGCTGGAAGCTATCACATATATATATATATATATATATATATATATATATATATATATCTAGAATTACCAATAGCTGGTGACTGAAGAATATGACTCTGGAGGATTTTCGAGTCCTCTCTTCAAGTAGTGTAGGCGAAACTTTTTTCATACTGGGTAAATGTTGTTAAGAAAATGAAATCAAAGCATACCTTTTACCTTCCAAAAACTAGCGTCTGTATTCATGCGGCATTTATTTTCATTCGAAAGCTTTTATATTAACGAATATCTTGATGTTATCAACACTCATGGGATCGAAGAGATGAATTTGCTGAGATTTCCGCAGGTGGATCTGGGAGGAGATGCCAGATATTACTTTGTTCAAAGCCGGCGGTCTATGGCAGTGGTGACGAAAATCCCGTCAAAGCGAATGCTGGGCGTTGGGCATGCTTTCGTTTATCGAACGGTTTGGGCATCGTAAGATAATTTATAAATGGTTCTAAATATGACCTTAACTAGGCTGTCAAAAAGGCGGTTACCATCCCGACCCGATTCAAATCAGGCCCGGGAAAAAATTTCCTAAATTTTTGAACCGAGCCTTAATACTAGTTTTTCAACAGGTACCATTACTGTTTTGAAACAGAAATCCCCCCCCCCCCCAACCCACACACACACAAAGGGGTCATGTTTCATCGTCGAAACCGAGGCTCTTCTTGAACTGGAATCTCTGAAATCATCCCATCATTCTATCGCAAACCATCACTTCCTTTGTTCTCACCTCCAGAGAGAGGAGAGAGAGAGAGAGAAATTTGTGGTCCCTCCTTTTTCTTGGTGGTTTAGATAATGGTGGAGGATGAAGCGGTCCTGATGCGGGATGTCTTGCCAGTGTCACCTTCAAACGGAGGAGGAGAAGAGAGAAGGAAAGAAAGTCACATTTCTCTCTCTCTCTCTAGAATATCCTTCGACACGAGCTTCCTCCATAAGCCAACAAGCTTTGAATCGCAAAATCAACATTGCTCCAAAGGTCGAGAAGCACGAACCCTAGCGGCCTCGTCCCGCGTAACAATGCGGTCCTTCTCTCCAAAGAATCCCTCCGATCTATATAAAATCTGCCCCTGCCTCCCCACTTCACATGGGTTGATCATGACGACGCTCGCGAGCGACCCGATCGTACCAAGTCCGTCGCTAGATTTCGGAGTCGCTTTGGGAGCTCTTTTGTCGTTGTCTCGGGTTTCGTCATGTCTCGCAAGAGATCATGGTCAGGGTTTACGACGGCGACGATTGGACGACGACACAATGGCGACGGCTCCCTCTGGGGGAGGATGGCATGCAAGCGTCGGTTGTCCATGTTGTTGCCTTTCTCGCCGCTGACGGCGGTCGGCGAGATCTCCAGGAAGAGCTTCTTGTACAGTCAGCTCCCTTAGGAGCCTCTCTCATGCTCTCTGTTCTCGAATTGGACGGCTCTCGCTTCGGTAATCTCTCTTTTTTCGGCTTTGGGCGGCTTCGTGCGTCCCGGAGTTCCACGGATTCGATGAGCACGCTCACAATCACAGGTTTATAGCAATAAAAATCAAAAGGTAAAAAGGATGGCTAAACTTTAATTTTATTTCTGAGGAAATTTTTTTGGAGTTAGATTTAAAAAAAACAAAAAATAAAAAAAAGGGTCAACTCGACCACTCGAATCATATAGCAGTAGGTGAGGTCATTAAATGTGATTATTTATTGTAATCGTTAACTAAGAATACACGTGGAACCTGGGTAGAACCTGAAATCCACCCTAGAACCTGTGCAGGGTAGGTTCTAAGTTCCAAGATATGCAGGGTAGGTTCCGGGTTCCACAAAATGAGGAATCTGTATAGACGGGTAGATTCCAAGTTCCAAATAAAAACCTGTACGGAACCTGAAACCGCTCACCCCTAGTCAACTCGACCTGAATATCTCGAGCTTATATGATTCAAAGACTTGATGGAGAAGGCTAGACTGGTACTGTTTATTCAGTTCGGGCTAGGCCTATATGAGATCGCACCCATTAACATCTTTGCCTTATCTCTGCCTTAAAGGGCTTCATCTGAATTCTGAAATGTAAAAATCAAGAGCATTTCCAATCACTGGGAAAGAAAAATATTTGATATAAACTTTAAAGACCGATGGTGGAGAAGGTAGACTCCACTATCTATCCTCCGATGACTACCACCGAATAGGCTCACATAGTAACGACCAGACATAATGATAAACACCCCTATTAAAATCTCTTTTTGTCCTGCTTCGGGGTATCGCTATAAACCACGACTTCAATCGGCCCGCCTTGCCTGCTAGAATTAAGCTCGTCCAAGAGTGGAATAAGCATACCTAAGAAACTTAGAGCGACTGACCATACGTAAGAAATTTAGAGCGACGTCATAACTTGGGTAGGCGAATTGAGAAAATCCTTTAAAAAAAAAAAAAAACCTCTAAAGCATCTTGAAAGGTCTAATAAAATAGTCCATAATCCTTTCACCACTTCCAAGTCAACTCTATATGAAGATGCCCGCAGGATCTCAGGTAACATTTTATGAACTCTCAGTCAAGGTTACAGAAGTCGACGGGTGGGAACGATGTCCCTTGAAAACCCAAGTGGATTAGCTTTAACCTTCTGGTGTGTATATGTGCACGTGCGTGCAAGCGCTGCTAGGTATGGCAAGAAAATCAGCTCCAATCTGTCAAAACCCAGTCGCACTAGATTAGGTTGTTCATCTCTCGCTATTTCCTGCCCTGGACATGTGCGTGCTTGAAAAGACAGCATTAAAACATGCAGTGAAACCTGAAGATGAACCCATTCTTGCCTTTTCGCCAATAGTACATGTCACTAATGGAAGGCTCAATGGAAGAAGAGAGTAAACAGACAATCATGGCAAGACATTGAAGATCAAAACTCAAACAGTCTCAACTCTACCATACTCTCTTTTCTTTTGGGGGAGTACCAAGCGACGACTTTCCCAGATCGCAAAAGCCTGAGAGAGTAGCTCAAACTATATATTAAATCCTCAACATGCGGGCCTTGTCTTCCTGATAAAGATCCCAGGGAGAACTTGGAATCTACACGAAACACGATCGGCCCTGCTACCTAATGAGTCAAGTCCAAAAATCAGACTCGCACAAAGATTCCATTCGCTATCAATGACATCCTAACAGGTGATGCCAAATGTAATCTCTTCTGTATAAGCTTTAAGAAATTCATGAGAAGAACAAAAAAGTGGTAACCAATTTATATGAAAATAGCATTTGATGCAAGAAGAGAGACTGATCTTTGTGACAGTGCTCGTGATAGCGCTCCCTCCCTCCCTCCCTCCCTCCCTCCCTCAAAATAGCATTTTATACAAGAAGAGAGACTGATCTTTGTGACAATGCTGGTGAGTTAGTAATCTTCTATGCATTGCCACTTCATAATGGCTTAATCAAAAAAGAAAAAGAAAAAGAAAAAGAAAGTGCGTTATAGTGCTCCATATTACACCAGTATTCTATATATAAGAATTTCATTTATGACCAGAACCTTTGATAATCCAGTGATGTCATCAGCCATCATCCTTATCATTTTGTTAAGAAAGATCTAAGTTGGAGCAAGGGCAGAGCAATTGCAAGGACTGGTTTCTTTGCTTTCTGACATTTAGATATTCAAGAATTTGCCCATTTCTGCTATTGTCCAAATAACTAACAAAAGATTTGGACTTTCAAAAGAAAAATAAAGAAACATATGAGTTAAAAAGAACATTAATAGTTCTGTAATAGAATTTCGTATACGAAATAAATTCTATTGCATGCGCTAGAATAAATGTTTTGTAAAACAAAATAGCTAAGCTTGCAGGCACTAAATTTTTAGATTTCTCCTGCTTTCATTATTTGTTCCTCACAATTGTTGAGGTTTTCAATTTAGATAGAAGATTTTATGAAAGGGGCCTTGCACATCCAGCAACAATTTTCAAAGTTACCCTAGATGTTTCATGAACAAGTAGTCCATAAAATCTGGTGATAACAGTAAAACAATTGCATCTTAGTTCACATAAGAAACAGACAGATGCAGCAATCGATCTGTCAATTTCATTTCCATGCAGATGTATTAAACAAGAAGGTGATCATTTTAGGGTACTAGCATTACAGCTTCTCTTTAATATTTTTTTCTTTCTATTTAGGATAATCAATCTTGCAAGATGCAACTCTTTTTGTTTTGTTTCGTTTAGAACCTTGGGTCACTAACAGATCTGCCGCTTCCATCGTATCCAACCTCCCGTAGACTAATACTCAAAGTAATACACAGCTTTTCCCTCTCTTGATTTTCCCCTCACCTTCTACATATGATAAAACTGTTAATGTAATAATTCCTTAACAACAACCATATGCACAGGAATTAGACCAATTCAAGAAATATAAAGTACCTGCTGCTGAAAAATTAAGTTCACCCTTGGAGAAGATGATGGCCTATGACAGCTGCTCACGGATGAACCACTCAAAACATTGAAAACTCGCTGGGCGAATGCTGATGCAGAGGATATGTCTAAGCGAGCATCTATACGGGTGAGGTCACCGTACTTTTTTCTAAACTTCCCATGTTGGAAAGTATAGCACACCGAACCAAATAGATCGGCACTGAATGGACTCCTCTTCGTGCTAACAACAGAAAAAATTTCACCTTCCCTTAATTCACCAGCAAGACGGAATTCTGGATTCCAAAACCACGCCGTGCAAATGCCGCCTAAAACATAGCACTTCATTAGGGTAAACCTCACATAAGAAACTACAATTCTGTATATGATAACAATTATTAAATAGACAAAGGAAAGAAACGTGCATCATAATATAGTAAAAGGTCCATGCAATCAGCCAAATGTTTAAAAAGTGTTCCGCTTTTCTCTTGGTCAGATAGTTTGATATGCCAGCATATCATAACTATGCACAGGCAGCACGTACGGTTATCTTTTCTCTGAAACATGCAGACTGTTATCAATTCTCAGCAGAAGATAATGTAGACACTGAGTGGTTTTAACCAATGCGGGACTACTTCTAGCAAAATGGATGTAGACACAGGACAAGAATAATATTGACGTCCACCTTCCTCTTTTACATTTCATACGTCCTAAATTCTACCTTTTACATTCAATTTGGAAAAATCGGGTCTATCAGCAACATGTCAAGTCTGCCCACACTCCTCTATATTCTTAATCTATCATGTCAATGGCTTTCAGAATCGTATGATAAGATGAGAGCAAACCCAGCCAGCATATTCTTCTGATCTGGCCAAGCGATACCATCATTCTCCATCCACTTCAGGGTGAATGGGATGCTATTTACTGGATGTGCATGTAATTTACACAATGAAATTGCAGCTTAGGTACCATCACTTACCCCAACCTGATACCACTACAACAACTAATGACAATGCCGGCTTAAGACAATGCCTTGATTCCTCAATAAACATGATATACGACGTTTTCTAGTAGTCTTTAGATCTGCAACTACGATAAATGGCAAGTTATCTTAAAGCCACATATAAACAATGCGAAAAAAGAAGAAGTTTTTGGGAAGTAGCTCAAAGCATTGCAGTTCCTTTATAAGAGCCAAACCAATAAATTTACAACTGCTCATCAATTAGAATTCACGGGTGCATGTATATAGTATACTGCCTCAAATGTAGAAGAAAGAGACTCTTGAGCGTGAAATTAGTCAATTCATTCGAAAGATAATGATAGAAAACTTAATGATATTAATTGCAGGAAAATCAATCAGAAAGTACTCAAGTGGGTGCGAATGATACCAATTATGGCAGATACTGCAGAATGAGGTTCTCTAAGACGTATATCATATGAAGGCCTCCAAAAGGAGCCCTTCTCTGTCTTTACCATGACATCCTCTTTAGTCTCCTTCTGCCTCCATAAGTCCTTACTCTTTTCATAAGAAAAGGCAGCCTTTGCGCATAGGCCAGGCATTAAAGCAGAAGGCGGTTCAATATTTGTGGCATCTATGCCATGGGGTTGACCACCAGTCTTGTGGATTCCGAAACGGTATCTGAGTCCCGACTCAGAAACAAGGGACAAAAGGTCCAGTGATATTGATTCAGGAACATCCCAATATCTACCATTATGATCCAGGAATAACCCAGGCCAGGCAGCCTCCATCGTGATATCATGATTAGGGAGCTGTAGGTAAACAAGCACACAGATCAAATGACCTTAATTGTCTATTAAACCAGAAAGCACTACAAAAAAAAAATCAACATTTCCATGACAGAACTTTTTCAAATCTTACAGGTACAGGGCTTCAATATACATTTACTTGCAATTATTTGGTTATAAGACGCTGAATATGATAATCTTCATAGTGTATCAATATCCATTGCATATCTGATTATATGGAATGCCATCATACCAGTAACTACCATATTCCTCGATGGAAAGTATGGCTTCTGAATTAAAGTCAATGCCCTACATGTTCTGAGACGTACATTGGTATTGGACAAAGTCCATATTAGTGGCCCAGCAAGTGTTCGCAAAAAATACATTGTGCATAAAGAAAAAGCAGCGATGCTTCTCAGGTGGCATAACTTTAAGAGAAAGACAAACTATCTTTCTTTTGTGTAGATCAACACATGTTTTTGTTTTGCAGAAAACCCATTTGAAGATTTGTGAACCAAAGGTCCCAAGAAAAGGAAGCACTTCCCTTCCCTATGAAAATAAACATGCTTGTATACACGTGACTAGAAAAATCAAAGTTGCACATTGTGAACCTAATATGTAAAGTAGACATGAAAAACAAAACCAAGTAATACGACATATCTCATGCAATATTCGGAAGTAAAGTAACTAAGATAGTCTGAAGCACATGCCTTGTGAAAAAGCATAATTTTGTGGCGGCGTCTTTCCTTCTCACCAAGCTGTTCTGTGCCAACGAGAAGTGATGATGAGGGCGACAGAGAAAGCTGTGAGGACACACCAAGTGAGTAAAGTGACTTATCCAAGAAATGTTTTGCCACATCCTTCAATGCTGAAAGCTCCCATTCATCAACATTAGAAATTTCCGCTTTTATGGAATCAATCAGTTTCTTTGGTCGAAATCGCCCAACTACTCCAAGCCACCTATGCAAGCCAAGTTAATGTGAGCTTATTCATGATTTAAAATCACTGTCAGAAAGGTGAAATTAAGACATCCATGCTTGAGAACGTTCGTAGACACCCGTGGGATTCTCAATCACTACCTTACAATTGAATGATTATGATAGGATTCAACTTCACCAATCATCCTAAAAAAGAATGACTATGACTCCCATCCTACGTAGAGCAGACCCATTTGTCTCAATGATTAACATATCAAGAAACCATCTCACAATTTATATCAAGATTGTGACTCAACACTCCTCAGACATAAGCCAGGCTAAACAAGCTGCGTACCAGACAGGATGAAACGTCAGCCATAAGTATATCAAACAGCAGAACAGAGAAAACCAGCACAAACTAAGAGCTTAAACAGAACAAACAAGAACCGAAACCAGGACATCAAACTCACACACCAACTTAGCAGAGCCTTCTTTGGAAAATCTCAATCAATCACTCAGGCCAAGAACACAAGTCGACCTCGTGTTGTCACGGCAGAATGCAGTTCTTAATCTCAATTGAAGTAAGCAGCCAGGAAGGGCAATCTAATCTTGGAGGACTATGAACACTACACATGATTCGATCATTTCAGATATCCACAAAACCAAATTCTCAAACAAAACAAAATTCGGTCGCCCCAAAGTTTGAACAGCCAAAAAACTGCAGATAAAACTACCAAGCGACCAAATTCATAGAAAACTTCAACGCGAATCATCAAACAGAGTTCATCGCCAAGTTCGAATCTAGTCCTCTCTTTCCTCACCAGTTATCAGTGGCGGGTCGGAGGAGGAGAGACTGGAGAGAGAAAGAGCCCAGTTCCTTGTGGGCGGTGGGGGAATAAGAAGGGATGATGCCCAGAGGGAAACCATTCCGGAGAAACGAGAGCTGCTGGAAGCGGAGGGCTCGGCTGGCGACGGCGCCGTCGAGAGGGATGGGGTCGCAGGGGACCAGCTTGGCGGAACCGTCGAGGGTTTGAGGGGAGGCGATGTTGAGGTCCCAGAAGGCCGCGTCCATGGCGGTCCTCAGGTTCGCCATTTCTGGGAAAAACTCGAGCGGAAGCTTAGCTTTTGTGCGCAGTGGTTATGGAGTGCGCTTCGGCTGTGTGGCGTTGTTCTCTTCCTTATCTGCGAGCGACCGGCATGCTTTTGTTTTTGAATAAGAGAGGGATGAGGGCTGGGTTTTGGAGGATTCCCTCTGGGTTTTGTGACAGGATGTACCAAACCACCCCTCCTCTTTTTGTTTTGGGTTAATAACACGAAAAACCCCAAACTGGTACGCTTGTGACAAATTTACCCCAAATTATTTTTTTGACCACGAAAAACCTCAAACTGGTACACATGTGACAAATTTACCCCAAACTAATTTTTTTTACCACGAAAAACCTCAAATTGGTACACCCGTGACAAATTTACCATAAACTATTTTTTTTACCACAAAAAACCCCAAACTGGTACATTTGTGACAAATTTACCCAAACTAATTTTTTTTACCATGAAAAACCCCAAACTATTATACCTATGACAAATTTACCGTTTATTAAATTGGATCAATACCATGAAAAACCCTAAATTGATAAACCTGTGGTAAACGAAGAGTAAAAATCCTAAATCGGTATACCCGCGGAGTGCCACATGCCATCCAACTAAGTAATTTAATGTTAATTTAACGAAAATTAACGGAGAGTAAATTTGTCGCAAATATATCAATTTGGGGTAAATTTGTCACAAATATACAAGTTTGGGGTTTTTTGAGGTTAAAAAATAGTTTGGGGTAAATTTGTCACATGTGTACCAGTTTGGGGTTTTTCGTGGTTAAAAAAATAATTTGGGGTAAATTTGTCACAGGCGTACCAGTTTAGGATTTTTCGTGGTATTAACCCTTTTGTTTTTTAAGGGTTCCTGTTTCTCTACTAAAAAGAGTATTTTTACCGTTTACCTACTTTCTAGATTTGAGTTAATACCACGAAAAATCTAAATTAATATAATAAATTTACCCAAATCTATCTTTCTATTACAAAAAATTATAAATTGATACATTTATGACAAATTTACTCTCTATTAATTTTCGCTAAATTTAACGTCAAATTACTAAATTAGATGACACGTGACAGTTTATGCGTATACCAATTTGGGTTTTTATCCTCCGTTTGTTATATGTGTATCAATTTGAGATTTTTAGTGGCATGAACCTAATTTAACGAATGGTAAATTTATCACAAATGTAATAGTTTGGGGTTTTTCGTGGTAAAAAAATAAGTTTATGATAAATTTATTACAAATGTACAAATTTAGGGTTTTTGATGGGGAAAAAATATTTGAGACAAATTTATCACAAGTGTACCAGTTTGGGGGCTTTCATGGTAAAAAAAAACATAATTTATATGTAATTTGTCACAGGTATATCGATTTGAGATTTTTCGCAGTATTAATTCTTTAGATTTACTCTACGCTTCAAGAATTTAAAACGGGATAGGATATTTTAAATTCTAAACTAAGTAAAAAAAAATCAACTTGTGAAATATGTATAAAATCCAATATAATAGCACAAATATTGTCTCGACCAGAATTTGACCCGATGGTGAGAGTCTACAAGTACAAATCCAAAGGATTCGGTGTCAATGAATTGAAAGAAGGTGCACAAACGAGCCAAACCAGAGTTTGACTGATAGGAGGTCCGGCTACATAGTTCTTTTCAAAACTAACAAACAAACGCACCCAAACAGTGTCAGAGTTTAACTCAATGATAAAACATTGAATACGCTTTGATAATGCATCAGAGTTTGACTCAATGGCACATTATATGAGATAAAGATAAACGTCAGAGTTTGAATTAACGACGAGAATCTGAAAGCTATAATGAGGAAAAGTAAATGCAATGCAGTAAGTAAAGAAAAAGATAATTTATTGATTGTTTGGAGGGCTTTTTCTAGGTTGCCATGTGGTATTTAGAATGGTTGAGGTGGTGAGTGCTCTTTAGCGGGGGTAATCTTTGGGGCACCAACGTTTACTGCCTTTCTCAATCTTTGAATTTTTTTTTTTTGACTGAATCTTTGAATTAGTTTGGTGATATTGGCGCTCTTCTTTGATTCTAGGCGTGCCAATCCTACCACATCTTCTGCTTTTTGGGGCTTTGAAATAATGACAATTCAATAATTATTGATAAGATGTTATTAGCTCCCTTCTCGATTCAGTGAGGGGTATGATTATGTCCTCTGCATTCATGGATTCCTCGACCTGCTCTTAAAGATTCGTTTTGCTTCAAAAACCGCTCCCCTACCAGTAGAAGTCAAGGAGATTGTTTTCAAATTCTTCGGCAACCTTAAAAAATCTTGAATCTAGCGAGGTGGCTTCTTGTTAAAGCTCAAATCTAATGATTTCACTAATTAGTTATCTATCGACACTATCACGTGCTTTGCATGAGGGCTTTTCATTCCTTGTCGAAACACCTATTTTTCATGTGTATATTACATTTATCAATCCTAATACATTCTGCCTGATGTTGACTCTTCACGTGCTTTGCATGTGTGTGACATTTTACGTGTTTTACATATATTAATCTCCCACGCGTGTAGCACGTGCCGCAGCGGGCTAGTTATTTTGAGTGTCAATAAAGAGATTCAAAAAAAATATTGGCTCAAAGTGAGTTGTTGTACATAAATATTGACATATGAGGTGTCTTTTTGCTGTGTATACTATTAGAAAAAGGGTATGAATATTTGTCGTTGTGCTATGTGGCATAACACGTGTAAATCATGATGCAACATTTACGAATGATGACACGCGGCTTGTATTGTGGAACTACACTTAATTGCCACATATGACACATTTAACTGCTTTTATTCACGACTCAATTCAATTAAAGGTATGTTTTAATTCTTAATTTTGTAACCGAGTTCGAGTTTATAAATTCCTTCAATGGATTTATTTTTAATTACAAGATAAATAATATCGTAAATTTACCTATCAAGGTATGTTTTAAGGTTCCTGTTTTTCTACTAAAAAGAGTATTTTACCATTTGCCTACTTTTTAGTTTTACTTTTGACTTCAAGTATTTAAAATGGGAAAGATATTCTAAATTTTGTTCTAATGACGAAAGAATTGATTTTTGTACATTTGAAATGCTTACGAGCTTTAAATTTCAAAAAGAAAAACAAAGCACACGTCACCCCAATGGAAGATACTTTTATTGCACTTTTAATTAATAAATTGAACTTCTAGAACGTCAGTATTTTTAAAAAAAAATCCAAACGTATAGAGCAATGTTTATGATACAAACTAAGTACAGCAGAGCACAATTAATTATTTCAGCGACGTGATAGAGTAAAACATAAATACTTAAATAAAAGGATCATATTTGAGACATAATAAAAGGAAGAATCACCAAAATAGTCCTAAGCCTATTCAATTGTACCAATTCAGTTATAAACTTTTTTTGGCTAATTTAATTCTATATCTTTCGTATTTGCACAAATTCAGTCCATATAACCAATTTTGACCGGTAGGTGTTGACATGGCACTACTAGCATTAACGTTGACTTTTTTTAAAAAATAATCATTTAAAAATCTTTAAAAATATTTCTTTAGTTTCTTTTTTTGTATTTAGCGTTGCGTGGGTGTCTTGGCCCTCGCTATATCTACATGATGGGTTGAGCGCCCTTGCCCTGCGCTGACAAGGGTTCTCGGACTCGTTGGCCCTAAGTCCAAGGGGAAGAAAAACTCAAAAAGAAAAAGAAAAAAGAGAAAATAAATGATAAATTTATTAAATCTTATTTAAAAAGTCCAACGTCGGTAAGTGCCACATAGTGTTGGTTGGTAAAAATTGGCATGATGGATGAATTAGTACAAACCAAAAGTTTAGGATTGAATGATAAAAAGAACGTTTTTGATTGAATTGGTATAATTACAATCGATTTAGGATTTTTTTTTAATTCTCCCTATAATAAAATATTGTCAAAACCACTCATTATGTCAATCTTAAAATTCAAGTACTAGTACACCAAGATCAAGCTAAGAACTATACTGCTTCTTACTTTGCGGAAACAATCGTGTCTTCACGCGAAGATAGGGAAAGCTCTCTTCGGTAACGAGAGTTCCTTTTAAAGACTCCGTTCGGGCCCTCTCCGACTTATCGGCCGGGGCACGCGAGAAGAGCTGAATTGGACAATAAAAAAATAAAAAAATTTCAAAGTATTATCAAGTGCAAAAAGAGTGAATAATATTCAGTTAACATGTCATTCTGAATAGACCGAGAGGCTGAGTTAAATGCAGAGCCCAAAATATACGCTATCATTCGGATTGTGCTAGTAAAGTTAACAACGGCGTATCCCCAAATTTTAGCCAATATATATACTCTGGTCTTGCAACTTTAAATTTTTAGTCAATGTGATGCATGAACTTTACCCCAATATCAAATGTTGCCCAAGAATTTTTAATTTGTTTAACGTAATTTCTCGAATTTTGGTACATGTTTAATTTAGTCCATACACTATATGAATATGTTTAATATTATCCACGAACTTGAATTAATGAAAGGACAATATTAAAGGTTTCATACGATTCATGGAATAATTGAACATGTATAAAAAGTTCGGGATCATATTGATTAAATTATAATTCTAGGGAAGATATTACACACATTAGGTTAAAGTTCAGAAATCACATTGAACATATTTAATGTTCATGGTCCGCGTAATGTATCAGGCAAAGTTTAGGGATCATTCTTGTTGATTATCTTAACTATAAATATAAAAGAGGAAAGGGTATAAGGTAAAATAAATCCATAGCTGTAAATACTAAAATATCAGAGACTTTATCTCCAATGAATAAGAATCTGATTTACATTCCTGAACTTCTGATTTTTCCTTCCTAAATCAGTTCAATTTCCTAAAACAAAATTTTGTAACCTAAATTGCTTTTCATTCCCATAACACAGCGCATGGATCGCCCTTTATAAGTGCTACACGGTCTTCAATTGATCACAAAAAAAAAAAAAAAAAGAAAAGGCAAAAAAATGAATAGTGCACTCGCGCCTTGTCCCTCTTCCTAGCCTCCGCTCTCATCCTCTTTCATGCCGAACCGGCGGTGGCCGACGTCGTCGCGGACACTTGCCGGAAGTGTGTGGCCTCGAGCCCGAACGTGAACTATGACTACTGCGTGAAGGCTCTCGGGTCGGACCCGAGGAGCCAGAAGGCGGACGTCCAAGGCTTGGGTCTCATCGCGCTTAACAGGTTAAGCGCGATGAGACCCAAGCCTTGGACGTCCGCCTTCTGGCTCCTCGGGTCCGACCCGAGAGCCTTCACGCAGTAGTCATAGTTCACGTTCGGGCTCGAGGCCACACACTTCCGGCAAGTGTCCGCGACGACGTCGGCCACCGCCGGTTCGGCATGAAAGAGGATGAGAGAGGAGGCTAGGAAGAGGGACAAGGCGCAGAGTGCACTATTCATTTTTTTCCCTTTTCTTTTTTTTTTTTTTTGTTGATCAATTGAAGACCGTGTAGCACTTTATAAAGGGCGATCCATGCGCTGTGTTATGGGAATGAAAAGCAATTTAGGTTACAAAATTTTGTTTTAGGAAATTGAACTGATTTAGGAAGGAAAAATCAGAAGTTCAGGAATGTAAATCAGATTCTTATTCATTGGAGATAAAGTCTCTGATATTTTAGTATTTACAGCTATGGATTTATTTTACCTTATACCCTTTCCTCTTTTATATTTATAGTTAAGATAATCAACAAGAATGATCCCTAAACTTTGGCCTGATACATTACGCGGACCATGAACATTAAATATGTTCAATGTGATTTCTGAACTTTAACCTAATGTGTGTAATATCTTCCCTAGAATTATAATTTAATCAATATGATCCCTGAACTTTTTATACATGTTCAATTATTCCATGAATCGTATGAAAACCTTTAATATTGTCCTTTCATTAATTCAAGTTCGTGGATAATATTAAACATATTCATATAGTGTATGGACTAAATTAAACATGTACCAAAATTCGAGAAATTACGTTAAACAAATAAAAATTCTTGGGCAACATTTGATATTGGGGTAAAGTTCATGCATCACATTGACTAAAAATTTAAAGTTGCAAGACCAGAGTATATATATTTGGCTAAAATTTGGGGATACGCCGTTGTTAACTTTACTAGCACAATCCGAATGATAGCGTTATATTTTGGGCTCTGCATTTAACTCAGCCTCTCGGTCTATTCAGAATGACATGTTAACTGAATATTATTCACTCTTTTTGCACTTGATAATACTTTGAAATTTTTTTTATTTTTTTATTGTCCAATTCAGCTCTTCTCGCGTGCCCCGGCCGATAAAGTCGGAGAGGGCCCGAACGGAGTCTTTAAAAGGAACTCTCGTTACCGAAGAGAGCTTTCCCTATCTTCGCGTGAAGACACGATTGTTTCCGCAAAGTAAGAAGCAGTATAGTTCTTAGCTTGATCTTGGTGTACTAGTAATGAATTTTAAGATTGACATAATGAGTGGTTTGACAATATTTTATTATAGGGAGAATTAAAAAAAAATCCTAAATCTATTGTAATTATACCAATTCAATCAAAAACGTTCTTTTTATCAATTCAATCCTAAAACTTTTGGATTTGTACTAATTCAGTCCATCATGCCAATTTTTACCAACAACACTAATGTGGCACTACCGACGTTGGACTTTTTTAATAATATTTAATAAATTTATGAATTTATTTTCTCTTTTTCTTTTTCTTTTTGAGTTTTTCTTCCCCTTGGACTTAGGGCCAACGAGGGCCGAGACACCCTTGTCAGCCAGGGCAAGGGCGCTCAACCCATCATGTAGATATAGCGAGGGCCAAGACACCCACGCAACGCTAAATACAAAAAAAGAAAACTAAAGAAATATTTTAAAGATTTTAAATGATTATTTTTTAAAAAAAGTCAACGTTAATGCTAGTAGTGCCATGTCAACACCTACCGGTCAAAATGGTTATATGGACTGAATTTGTGCAAATACGAAAGATATAGAATTAAATTAGCCAAAAAAAGTTTATAACTGAATTGGTACAATTGAATAGGCTTAGGACTATTTTGGTGATTCTTCTTTTATTATGTCTCAAATATGATCCTTTTATTTAAGTATTTATTTTTAATCTATCACGTCGCTGAATAAATTAATTTTAATAATTAGTTTTTATATACATAACATTGCTCTATACGTTTGGATTTTTTTTAAAATACTTACGTTCTAGAAGTTCAATTTATTAATTAAAAGTGCAATTAAAAGTATCTTCATTGTGACGTGTGCTTTGTTTTTCTTTTTGAAATTTAAAGCTCGTAAGCATTTCAAAATGTACAAAAATCAATTCTTTCGTCATTAGAACAAAATTTAGAATATCTTTCCCATTTTAAATACTTGAAGTCAAAAGTAAAACTAAAAAGTAGGCAAATGGTAAAATACTCTTTTTAGTAGAAAAACAGGAACCTTAAAACATACCTTGATAGGTAAATTTTACGATATTATTTATCTTGTAATTAAAAATAGAATCCATTGAAGGAATTTATAAACTCGAACTCGGTTACAAAATTAAGAATTAAAACATACCTTTAATTGAATTGAGTCGTGAATAAAAGCAGTTTAAATGTGTCATATGTGGCAATTAAGTGTAGTTCCACAATACAAGCCGCGTGTCATCATTCGTAAATGTTGCATCATGATTTACACGTGTTATGCCACATAGCACAACGACAAATATTCATACCCTTTTTCTAATAGTATACACAGGCAAAAAGACACCTCATATGTCAATATTTATGTACAACACTCACTTTGGAGCCAATATTTTTTTGAATCTCTTTATTGACACTCAAAATAACTAGCCCGCTGCGGCACGTGCTACACGCGTGGGAGATTAATATATGTGCAAAACACGTAAAATGTCAACACACATGCAAAGCACGTGAAGAGTCAACATCCAGGCAGAATGTATTAAGAATTGATAAATGTAATATACACATGAAAAATAGGTGTTTCGACAAGGAATGAAAAGCCTCATGCAAAGCACGTGATAGTGTCGATAGATACTAATTAGTGAAATCATTAGATTTGAGCTTTAACAAGAAGCCACCTTGCTAGATTCAAGATTTTTAAGGTTGCCGAAAATTTGAAAACAATCTCCTTGAATTCTATGGTAGGGGAGCGGTTTTTGAAGCAAAACGAATCTTTAAGAGCAGGTCGAGGAATCCATGAAATGCAGAGGACATAATCATACCCCTCACGATCGAAAGGGAGCTAATAAACATCTTATCAATAATTATTGAATTGTCATATTTCAAAGCCCCAAAAAGCAGAAGATGTGGGTAGGATTGGCACGCCTAGAAGTCAAAGAAGAGCGCCAATATCACCAAACTATTCAAAGATTCAGTCAAAAAAAAAAAAATTCAAAAGATTGAGAAAGGCAGTAAACGTTGGTGCCCAAAGATTACCCCCGCTAAAGAGCACTCACCACCTCAACCATTCTAAATACCACATGGCAACCATAGAGAAAAGCCCTCCAAACAAATCAATAAATTTATCTTTTCTTTACTTACTGCATTGCATTTACTTTTCCTCATTATAGCTTTCAGATTCTCGTCGTTAATTCAAACTCTGACGTTTATCTTTATCTCATATAATGTGCCATTGAGTCAAACTCTGATGCATTATCAAAGCGTATTCAATGTTTTATCATTGAGTTAAACTCTGACACTGTTTTGGGTGCGTTTGTTTGTTAGTTTTGAAAAGAACTATGGTAGCCGACCATCCTATCGAGTCAAACTCTGGTTTGGCTCGTTTGTGCACCTTCTTTCAATTTCATTGACACCGAATCCTTTGGATTTGTACTTGTAGACTCTCACCATCGGGTCAAATTCTGGTCGAGACAATATTTGTGCTATTATATTGGATTTTATACATATTTCACAAGTTGATTTTTTTTTACTTAGTTTAGAATTTAAAATATCCTATCCCGTTTTAAATTCTTGAAGCGTAGAGTAAATCTAAAGAATTAATACTGCGAAAAATCTCAAATCGATATACCTGTGACAAATTTACATATAAATTATGTTTTTTTTACCATGAAAAGCCCCAAACTGGTACACTTGTGATAAATTTGTCTCAAATTATTTTTTCCCCATCAAAAACCCTAAATTTGTACATTTGTAATAAATTTATCATAAACTTATTTTTTTACCACGAAAAACCCCAAACTGTTACATTTGTGATAAATTTACCATTCGTTAAATTAGGTTCATGCCACTAAAAATCTCAAATTGATACACATATAACAAACGGAGGATAAAAACCCAAATTGGTATACGCATAAACTGTCACGTGTCATCTAATTTAGTAATTTGACGTTAAATTTAGCAAAAATTAATAGAGAGTAAATTTGTCATAAATGTATCAATTTATAATTTTTTGTAATAGAAAGATAGATTTGGGTAAATTTATTATATTAATTTAGATTTTTCGTGGTATTAACTCAAATCTAGAAAGTAGGTAAACGGTAAAAATACTCTTTTTAGTAGAGAAACAGGAACCCTTAAAAAACAAAAGGGTTAATACCACGAAAAACCCTAAACTGGTACGCCTGTGACAAATTTACCCCAAATTATTTTTTTAACCACGAAAAACCCCAAACTGGATACACATGTGACAAATTTACCCCAAACTATTTTTTTAACCTCAAAAAACCCCAAACTTGTACATTTGTGACAAATTTACCCCAAATTGATATATTTGCGATAAATTTACTCTCCGTTAATTTTCGTTAAATTTAACATTAAATTACTTAGTTGGATGGCATGTGGCACTCCGCGGGTATACCGATTTAGGATTTTTACCTTCGTTTACCACAGGTTTATCAATTTAGGTTTTTCATGGTATGATCCAATTTAATAAAGGGTAAATTTGTCATAGGTATAATAGTTTAGGGTTTTTCATGGTAAAAAAAATTAGTTTTTGGTAAATTTGTCACAAATGTACCAGTTTGGCGTTTTTTGTGGTAAAAAAAATAGTTTATGGTAAATTTGTCACGGGTGTACCAGTTTGAGGTTTTTCGTGGTCAAAAAAATAGTTTATGGTAAATTTGTCACATGTGTACCAGTTTAGGGTTTTTCGTGCTATTAACCCAAAACAAAAAGAGGAGGGGTGGTTTGGTACATCCTGTCACAAAACCCAGAGGGAATCCTCCAAAACCCAGCCCTCATCCCTCTCTTATTCAAAAACAAAAGCATGCCGGTCGCTCGCAGATAAGGAAGAGAACAACGCCACACAGCCGAAGCGCACTCCATAACCACTGCGCACAAAAGCTAAGCTTCCGCTCGAGTTTTTCCCAGAAATGGCGAACCTGAGGACCGCCATGGACGCGGCCTTCTGGGACCTCAACATCGCCTCCCCTCAAACCCTCGACGGTTCCGCCAAGCTGGTCCCCTGCGACCCCATCCCTCTCGACGGCGCCGTCGCCAGCCGAGCCCTCCGCTTCCAGCAGCTCTCGTTTCTCCGGAATGGTTTCCCTCTGGGCATCATCCCTTCTTATTCCCCCACCGCCCACAAGGAACTGGGCTCTTTCTCTCTCCAGTCTCTCCTCCTCCGACCCGCCACTGATAACTGGTGAGGAAAGAGAGGACTAGATTCGAACTTGGCGATGAACTCTGTTTGATGATTCGCGTTGAAGTTTTCTATGAATTTGGTCGCTTGGTAGTTTTATCTGCAGTTTTTTGGCTGTTCAAACTTTGGGGCGACCGAATTTTGTTTTGTTTGAGAATTTGGTTTTGTGGATATCTGAAATGATCGAATCATGTGTAGTGTTCATAGTCCTCCAAGATTAGATTGCCCTTCCTGGCTGCTTACTTCAATTGAGATTAAGAACTGCATTCTGCCGTGACAACACGAGGTCGACTTGTGTTCTTGGCCTGAGTGATTGATTGAGATTTTCCAAAGAAGGCTCTGCTAAGTTGGTGTGTGAGTTTGATGTCCTGGTTTCGGTTCTTGTTTGTTCTGTTTAAGCTCTTAGTTTGTGCTGGTTTTCTCTGTTCTGCTGTTTGATATACTTATGGCTGACGTTTCATCCTGTCTGGTACGCAGCTTGTTTAGCCTGGCTTATGTCTGAGGAGTGTTGAGTCACAATCTTGATATAAATTGTGAGATGGTTTCTTGATATGTTAATCATTGAGACAAATGGGTCTGCTCTACGTAGGATGGGAGTCATAGTCATTCTTTTTTAGGATGATTGGTGAAGTTGAATCCTATCATAATCATTCAATTGTAAGGTAGTGATTGAGAATCCCACGGGTGTCTACGAACGTTCTCAAGCATGGATGTCTTAATTTCACCTTTCTGACAGTGATTTTAAATCATGAATAAGCTCACATTAACTTGGCTTGCATAGGTGGCTTGGAGTAGTTGGGCGATTTCGACCAAAGAAACTGATTGATTCCATAAAAGCGAAATTTCTAATGTTGATGAATGGGAGCTTTCAGCATTGAAGGATGTGGCAAAACATTTCTTGGATAAGTCACTTTACTCACTTGGTGTGTCCTCACAGCTTTCTCTGTCGCCCTCATCATCACTTCTCGTTGGCACAGAACAGCTTGGTGAGAAGGAAAGACGCCGCCACAAAATTATGCTTTTTCACAAGGCATGTGCTTCAGACTATCTTAGTTACTTTACTTCCGAATATTGCATGAGATATGTCGTATTACTTGGTTTTGTTTTTCATGTCTACTTTACATATTAGGTTCACAATGTGCAACTTTGATTTTTCTAGTCACGTGTATACAAGCATGTTTATTTTCATAGGGAAGGGAAGTGCTTCCTTTTCTTGGGACCTTTGGTTCACAAATCTTCAAATGGGTTTTCTGCAAAACAAAAACATGTGTTGATCTACACAAAAGAAAGATAGTTTGTCTTTCTCTTAAAGTTATGCCACCTGAGAAGCATCGCTGCTTTTTCTTTATGCACAATGTATTTTTTGCGAACACTTGCTGGGCCACTAATATGGACTTTGTCCAATACCAATGTACGTCTCAGAACATGTAGGGCATTGACTTTAATTCAGAAGCCATACTTTCCATCGAGGAATATGGTAGTTACTGGTATGATGGCATTCCATATAATCAGATATGCAATGGATATTGATACACTATGAAGATTATCATATTCAGCGTCTTATAACCAAATAATTGCAAGTAAATGTATATTGAAGCCCTGTACCTGTAAGATTTGAAAAAGTTCTGTCATGGAAATGTTGATTTTTTTTTTGTAGTGCTTTCTGGTTTAATAGACAATTAAGGTCATTTGATCTGTGTGCTTGTTTACCTACAGCTCCCTAATCATGATATCACGATGGAGGCTGCCTGGCCTGGGTTATTCCTGGATCATAATGGTAGATATTGGGATGTTCCTGAATCAATATCACTGGACCTTTTGTCCCTTGTTTCTGAGTCGGGACTCAGATACCGTTTCGGAATCCACAAGACTGGTGGTCAACCCCATGGCATAGATGCCACAAATATTGAACCGCCTTCTGCTTTAATGCCTGGCCTATGCGCAAAGGCTGCCTTTTCTTATGAAAAGAGTAAGGACTTATGGAGGCAGAAGGAGACTAAAGAGGATGTCATGGTAAAGACAGAGAAGGGCTCCTTTTGGAGGCCTTCATATGATATACGTCTTAGAGAACCTCATTCTGCAGTATCTGCCATAATTGGTATCATTCGCACCCACTTGAGTACTTTCTGATTGATTTTCCTGCAATTAATATCATTAAGTTTTCTATCATTATCTTTCGAATGAATTGACTAATTTCACGCTCAAGAGTCTCTTTCTTCTACATTTGAGGCAGTATACTATATACATGCACCCGTGAATTCTAATTGATGAGCAGTTGTAAATTTATTGGTTTGGCTCTTATAAAGGAACTGCAATGCTTTGAGCTACTTCCCAAAAACTTCTTCTTTTTTCGCATTGTTTATATGTGGCTTTAAGATAACTTGCCATTTATCGTAGTTGCAGATCTAAAGACTACTAGAAAACGTTGTATATCATGTTTATTGAGGAATCAAGGCATTGTCTTAAGCCGGCATTGTCATTAGTTGTTGTAGTGGTATCAGGTTGGGGTAAGTGATGGTACCTAAGCTGCAATTTCATTGTGTAAATTACATGCACATCCAGTAAATAGCATCCCATTCACCCTGAAGTGGATGGAGAATGATGGTATCGCTTGGCCAGATCAGAAGAATATGCTGGCTGGGTTTGCTCTCATCTTATCATACGATTCTGAAAGCCATTGACATGATAGATTAAGAATATAGAGGAGTGTGGGCAGACTTGACATGTTGCTGATAGACCCGATTTTTCCAAATTGAATGTAAAAGGTAGAATTTAGGACGTATGAAATGTAAAAGAGGAAGGTGGACGTCAATATTATTCTTGTCCTGTGTCTACATCCATTTTGCTAGAAGTAGTCCCGCATTGGTTAAAACCACTCAGTGTCTACATTATCTTCTGCTGAGAATTGATAACAGTCTGCATGTTTCAGAGAAAAGATAACCGTACGTGCTGCCTGTGCATAGTTATGATATGCTGGCATATCAAACTATCTGACCAGAGAAAAGCGGAACACTTTTTAAACATTTGGCTGATTGCATGGACCTTTTACTATATTATGATGCACGTTTCTTCCTTTGTCTATTTAATAATTGTTATCATATACAGAATTGTAGTTTCTTATGTGAGGTTTACCCTAATGAAGTGCTATGTTTTAGGCGGCATTTGCACGGCGTGGTTTTGGAATCCAGAATTCCGTCTTGCTGGTGAATTAAGGGAAGGTGAAATTTTTTCTGTTGTTAGCACGAAGAGGAGTCCATTCAGTGCCGATCTATTTGGTTCGGTGTGCTATACTTTCCAACATGGGAAGTTTAGAAAAAAGTACGGTGACCTCACCCGTATAGATGCTCGCTTAGACATATCCTCTGCATCAGCATTCGCCCAGCGAGTTTTCAATGTTTTGAGTGGTTCATCCGTGAGCAGCTGTCATAGGCCATCATCTTCTCCAAGGGTGAACTTAATTTTTCAGCAGCAGGTACTTTATATTCTTGAATTGGTCTAATTCCTGTGCATATGGTTGTTGTTAAGGAATTATTACATTAACAGTTTTATCATATGTAGAAGGTGAGGGGAAAATCAAGAGAGGGAAAAGCTGTGTATTACTTTGAGTATTAGTCTACGGGAGGTTGGATACGATGGAAGCGGCAGATCTGTTAGTGACCCAAGGTTCTAAACGAAACAAAACAAAAAGAGTTGCATCTTGCAAGATTGATTATCCTAAATAGAAAGAAAAAAATATTAAAGAGAAGCTGTAATGCTAGTACCCTAAAATGATCACCTTCTTGTTTAATACATCTGCATGGAAATGAAATTGACAGATCGATTGCTGCATCTGTCTGTTTCTTATGTGAACTAAGATGCAATTGTTTTACTGTTATCACCAGATTTTATGGACTACTTGTTCATGAAACATCTAGG
Organism: Psidium friedrichsthalianum; assembly: GCA_019149425.1. Taxonomy (NCBI): domain Eukaryota; kingdom Viridiplantae; phylum Streptophyta; class Magnoliopsida; order Myrtales; family Myrtaceae; genus Psidium; species Psidium friedrichsthalianum. Next base: position 33,091 of record JAGVVM010022054.1, read on the forward strand.
GTAACTTTGAAAATTGTTGCTGGATGTGCAAGGCCCCTTCATAAAATCTTCTATCTAAATTGAAAACCTCAACAATTGTGAGGAACAAATAATGAAAGCAGGAGAAATCTAAAAATTTAGTGCCTGCAAGCTTAGCTATTTTGTTTTACAAAACATTTATTCTAGCGCATGCAATAGAATTTATTTCGTATACGAAATTCTATTACAGAACTATTAATGTTCTTTTTAACTCATATGTTTCTTTATTTTTCTTTTGAAAGTCCAAATCTTTTGTTAGTTATTGGGACAATAGCAGAAATGGGCAAATTCTTGAATATCTAAATGTCAGAAAGCAAAGAAACCAGTCCTTGCAATTGCTCTCCCTTGCTCCAACTTAGATCTTTCTTAACAAAATGATAAGGATGATGGCTGATGACATCACTGGATTATCAAAGGTTCTGGTCATAAATGAAATTCTTATATATAGAATACTGGTGTAATATGGAGCACTATAACGCACTTTCTTTTTCTTTTCTTTTCTTTTTTGATTAAGCCATTATGAAGTGGCAATGCATAGAAGATTACTAACTCACCAGCATTGTCACAAAGATCAGTCTCTCTTCTTGTATAAATGCTATTTTGAGGGAGGGAGGGAGGGAGGGAGGGAGAGCGCTATCACGAGCACTGTCACAAAGATCAGTCTCTCTTCTTGCATCAAATGCTATTTTCATATAAATTGGTTACCACTTTTTTGTTCTTCATGAGAATTTCTTAAAGCTTATACAGAAGAGATTACATTTGGCATCACCTGTTAGGATGTCATTGATAGCGAATGGAATCTTTGTGCGAGTCTGATTTTTGGACTTGACTCATTAGGTAGCAGGGCCGATCGTGTTTCGTGTAGATTCCAAGTTCTCCCTGGGATCTTTATCAGGAAGACAAGGCCCGCATGTTGAGGATTTAATATATAGTTTGAGCTACTCTCTCAGGCTTTTGCGATCTGGGAAAGTCGTCGCTTGGTACTCCCCCAAAAGAAAAGAGAGTATGGTAGAGTTGAGACTGTTTGAGTTTTGATCTTCAATGTCTTGCCATGATGTCTGTTTACTCTCTTCTTCCATTGAGCCTTCCATTAGTGACATGTACTATTGGCGAAAAGGCAAGAATGGGTTCATCTTCAGGTTTTCACTGCATGCTTTAATGCTGTCTTTTCAAGCACGCACATGTCCAGGGCAGGAAATAGCGAGAGATGAACAACCTAATCTAGTGCGACTGGGTTTTGACAGATTGGAGCTGATTTCTTGCCATACCTAGCAGCGCTTGCACGCACGTGCACATATACACAA
>JAGVVM010022056.1:0-10651 GCA_019149425.1 Psidium friedrichsthalianum
AATCAGAAAATATTAAAAAAAATAGTAAAAAATCCAGAAAATCAAATAAAAATCCCAAAATATAGAAAATGTTCCAAAAATGGGAAATTCTTATAAAGACTAGAAATTCTAAAAAAATTCAGGAAAATCTTAAAAAAATTCAGAAAAATTCCCAAAAATTGTGGAAATCAAGGAAAAACACATTCAACTGGTTGACCTATTTTCACATTTTTGACTTCTCGAGCCTTCCAAAATGACCATTTTGCCCCTCTGGTCAATCTGACCCAAATCATTCCAAATCCTCCTTGAACCCATTTGAACGCTTTTCCAGACTCCTAGGACTCCCCCCTTTGCTTGTATTGACTGGTTTGATGTGATTTCTCTATGAATTGATTCCTTGATTGCGCATTTATTTCTATGATTGTGATTGATAGGATAGATACTCCTGTTCGCATGAATCCTTTAGACTTTCAGAGCCTACCTTACCCACTCTCGCCTGCATGAACTCCTTAGATTAGGAAATCACTCAACATAGGTACCGAAAGGGCGTCGATAGTATATCGGCGTAACTAAGTCCCCGAATCCAAATCTCTGGTTTTCGCAGAATCGAACGCTTCTCTCCCAATCGCGTCGATAGGGTTTCCGATCATATCCTCCAAGAATGATGGTTGGCGACTCCAATTGCATGCACACTGAGCACATGTCACCCCGACCACACTAAGGTCGACCTCGATTTAAAATTCTTCCTGACGCGATTTGTATGGGCTGGGAGGGCCCGAGCAAAGCCCAGATACCTAAAAATGGGCCGAGCACATCCACTAGCTCCCTCGAGACCTTCGTAAGAACCACAAATCTCGGAGGGTCGCGACAATATCTAAGCTCAAATTAGCACCGGGGAGAATTTACATCTATAAATGCAGATTTTTTTTTTATAGAATATGCAGAGTTGATTGACTGAGTAGTATCTATCTCTCTTTGTCAAATTAAGTTGTGCATTGTCAAAGTCGTAGTTTATGAGGAAACTCCATGTCCTCAATTTGATCTTGCCGCTCTTTTCTCTCTCACTTCTCTTTTATTGAGCTCCTACGAGTAAATTGTGGAAGCTTCATGTGATCATAAAATTCTCTTTCATTCTCACATACAGGGAAACTGGTAGACCTGAAATCAAATCGAAAAAATAGGGTCAATTCAAAACAGGTTCCAAGATAACGAGGTAGGGTCTCGATTCCAAAAATTGAGAATCAATTATAACAAGGTCGAGTTTAGGGTGTAGGTCTGGACCTAACCCGCCCAGCCCAGTCTCATCCCTAGTTATGCCATAAGATCACCATACACACAGGCGCAAAAAACTTTTAAGTAAATTACCGAAATTGTGTTGACATAGATTCACTCTCTCTCTCTCTCTCTCTCTCTCTCTCTCTCTCTCTCTCTCTCTTCTCTCTCTCTCTCTCTCTCCATTATAAGATATCAAACATGTTGCATTGATATTCAATGGATGTTTCTAGAGAAAAACTGCATTAATGAAAAAATTATGCTTGAACTTTACATGAACCAAATCAAGCGTGGCTCTAAGAATGGAAAAGGGACACTGGCCACGCACATACAGGGCAAAACTGTCATTGCAAATTATTGTACTAAATTAGTAGAATCTCCTGTCTACCTTGCTTTAGAGAAGCTCAAAGACCAAGAAACAAAGACAGGAAGAGAGAAGAATACAGTCCCACGGAGCTTTCAACAATCTTCAACCTCAAGTGGCGAGATAAGGGTTGTTGGAACAGTTGGCAGTAGCCCTATAATCTCACATGATATCAAAATGTCATCGGTTCAAATCTTCAAGCTCATTTCCCTCCTAATTAAATATGTCTTATTTAGGATTAGACAAAAAGACCAGAGTAAGCGGTGAGGTGGAGTAGTGGAGAGTGTTAGAGTAATTAAATATTAAACCATGTGTTTTCATCCAAAAGCTTAAGTTTTTGGAACAGTAGCAGTGGTTCTATAGAATTTCAGAGTCTTCATTTCAAATTTTTAGGTGAAATGTCTTCTGCGTAAGCGTTTCTTGTGTCTTCTGTGATCTTTCTTATTCTTTCATAGCTCTATGATCTCTTTATTGTTGGAGTTGGTAAACCTTAGAGGACCCCTATTTCTTACATCGGGCACGCCCACGTGAGTTTAGGGAATCGAGTATGAACCAATAATATAGGACCCTTGCGCATGGAATATGGGGGTTTGAGGGTAGCACCCCTGACACGAGAGTCCCGGTACCCAATCAGCGGGCAGGCTGCCCCCAAAAACAATATCAGTTTTAGGCTTGTGTTTAAGTAAGTCCGTTTATTGTGGGATCAAAGGGCTTTCGGATAGGCTAGGGTTTTTAGACCCATTATTTTTAAGTCATATATATTGTACTCGTATGAGAAATCATTGTAACGAGCGGATAAATATAGTGGAATCCCTTTGCATTGTAGTTCTATTCCGGGATGAACTTGGGTAATCTTGTGTGTCATTAATTTTTTATCTTTTGTGTGATTATATTGATATTCGATTTATGATAAATCCATCAATTGTATCAGAGCCTTGTATTCATGGAATTAGGGTTTATCTGAGATGTCGGGAGGGTCACGGATTGAGATAGAAAATTCGATGGAAAGTGGTTTATCTGTGAAAGATGAAGATGGAGGATCTTATTTGTGATCGAGATCTTTGGTTGCAATTATGAGAGAAAGGCTTGTTGTTGCGGCGGCTAGTGTTGTGATAAGTAAGAAAGCAAGCAAGGAAGTGGTTCAACTTCCAAATAGGTAAATCCAAAGAAGATTGAGGACTGGATCGAATTGATCGAAAAGCAAAGGGTTTGATGCAGTTTTGTCTCACAAACAACATTCTGACGAACGTGATGAACAAACCTACAGCAAGGATTTATAGCAGAAATTGGAGTTGTTAATCAAAGTAAGTCATTGGTTAATAAGTTATTCTTAAAAAAAAAAGCTATTTAATATTCGGATGCATGGGCAACTCGTTTTCTGCACACCTACATGACTTTAACACATGATAAATCAACTTGTATCAATCGATGTTAAGTTCGAGAATGACGATAGGCAATAACACTACTCTGTTCACTCCATACTCATGAGATAACCTGATTGTGGTAATTGGTGGTGGGGAGACTATGTGTCTGCCTTGTTATCAGAGGAGACACGAAGAAGGGGTCAGGGAATTTCGATAAAGAGGCAATGGCAGATGGGGATAGACTAGTAGAGAAGGACAAAATCAAAATAGGTTCAAATCCAAATCTCGTGGGCAATCGAATGAGTAGGAGAGGAAGGTATAATGTTAGAGATATTAAGCGTGGGCCATGTAAATGCGAGACTATAAAAAAAATGTTGTTTCTAAGAAAGAACTGAATCATACTCGAAGAAGAAAGATGTCAAGACAGGGGATATGTATGTGCTTATGCATATATGGGCCAGTCAGACAAGGATATTTGGTACATCAACACCGTACCTCATACACATGATGCCTTATAGATACTAATTTTGTGAAATGAGCAATTAATGGTTGAGATGTCATGCTCGAAGATAATACTGTAGTTCAAATTGTTGGGCTTGGTAGGGCGAGCTAAGGATGAGTAATGGCACAGTGAAACTCTTTCGGATATGATGCACATACCCTCAATGAGTATAAATCTGTTATTGTTGGTGCATTGGCCGATTCAGGGATTATTTTCAGTTGTGATAAGAATTACTGCAAGATGACTCGGGGTTCTATTGTAATTGCATGAGATTCCGTCATGTGACGTTGTATAAGCTACTCAGAAAAATGGTGACTGTTGGTGGCAGGTTCATCTCTGAAAAGGTAACAAGATGGATATGATATATGTATGTTGTGGCATCAAGGCTAGGCATATTGGCAAAAAGGGACGTCTACCTACTGTCTACTAGCTTCGAGTCAAATGGTAGAGGAGTACCAGATTGCTTTATGAGTTTCGGGTTCTATGAACACTATCTTCATGAAAATAGAATTGAGTTAGGCTTGTGTTTAAGTAAGCCTATTTGTTGTGAGATTAAGGGCTTTTAAATAGATTAGGGTTTTAGGCCCATTATTTTTAAGTCATATTATTGTACTTGTATAAGAAATCATTGTAACGACGAAAAAGTATAGTGGAATTCCTGCAGAATATAGCCCTATTCTAGGGTGAACCTGGTAATCTCGTGTGTCATCAATTTTCTATCTTTTGTGTGATTGCATTGATATTCGGTTTATGATAAATCCCATCACTTATCATCTCAAGTCTTTAAATAAAGGTCTCATTTTTACTAGCCTTCTTCATTTATTTTCGACTTTCTCTTGGCGCTTAAAATTTTTTTGACGTTGGAAGCATGTGGCAGGTTCTAAGTCGTTTCTCACGTTAGAAGTTGTAGGGGATTTTTGTTAGTCGTTACTGTTCTTGGACGTTCTGAACTTGAATAATGTCGCTTTTACTAGTAGTTACCTTGCTAAAGTTTTAATTCCCCTGAAACCGGAGTGGGGTCTCCGTCTCTTGCATTTCAAAAGCCTGTTTTGACCGAATACCTGAGTTGGGACATTTTGATGACAGCAGCTAGTTACGTGAGCAAGTATTGGATTTTAGCATCATCCTGCCGCGTTTTATGTTTTCTGAGATGGCTTTTTTCTGCTAGGTCGCTGCGTCATGTTGACTCACGGCATTATGTCGAAGGGGAAGCAAGTAACGGGGAAATGAAGTTTCAGGTGAGACGGCACAGAAGTTGAAGAATCGTGCCTATCCCCCGTTGACCCTGATTGTTCCGGTGAAGTTTGCCTTATGCTCCTGTAGATTGGCCGAATCCCGACGACACTTTTAATTGTGTGATCCGCAAGAGGACCCTTTTCGTCTGGTTTTCTATAGAGAGAGGTTCTTATATCTGCCAAAGGCCCTCCGTGGCCAGGGCCATAATCCTCACTTTAGGAGCAAGTCTTTGCTTGAACACTATATCCCTTTGCAGTTTCCGACGGAGATGTTAATGAATTCTTTGCTTCTTTTAGCTAGATGGTTCCTTCTACGAGGCATTACTCGAGTGAAGGTGAGATTTAAGTCTTACTTTCGTTTATGTCGTGTTGAACCATTATTCAATTCCGAATTCTGATGTTTCAGAAAGTGGAAAGTCTACTATGGTCATAATGTTTGTACAAGCTTTGTTTTGGGATCACATTATCTGTTTATCTCTTTGAAAATAGTAACTTTCCTCACCTAGTCTGGCAAATATGGCTTAGTTTGGGAGCAGCTCACAAATTAGTCGTCTAGCCTTCAAGCTGCTTCTGCGGCTGAAGCTCGCGTGGGTGGACGCGCGTGCGAGAGAATAATGCAACGGCCGTACGTGTCCCAGTTCGAAAATCGTGTTGCTGGGCCTCAGCGCCTTGTCCTTAAGCCTTAAAATGGAAAAAACCAACAGCGACGATGCAGGGGGCTATAATGGCCATTTCACATCTCCCCACCTGCGACCGTCTCTCTCACCCGCTACAGATTCCGCAAGGTTAACTTCTCGTAGAATATCTCTATCAGCTTTCTCGAAACTCTTAGGCTGTTTCTTGGTATCTATTTACTCTAATCGGCTGATTTACTGCTTAAAAATGAAGGGAATAGCGTGCAGTCCTGCTTAGAAAGTCTTGTTTCATCCGAATTTGGCAGAAGCTTTGTATGTTGAGGAGAACAACTTGGAGAATTTGCTCAACAGAGAGATAGAGGATGGAAGCATTCGGGAGGGAACAAACGAGGGGAACAGTTCGCAGGTAGCAGGACAAGTCATGGTGTTGAATGCAGGGGACTTGCAAGGGCATCACTAGCTCTTGCGGCAGAACATACAGCTCTTGCTCTAAGTAAACTTGATGCCAAAAGGGGCTGCAGCTAATTTAGTTTCATACTAAATCCATTCTTAGCCACTGCTTAATCACACGGGAACGAGAGATAAAGATGCCACTTGATTTCTTGCCACTCAGGGAGATTCTCAGATCAGACCAAATCAATTTGGCGATGTGGACGGATCGTCAGAGGCATCTTCTGAAGGCCAAATCTGGTAGCAAGTTTTCCAAGGGAATCAATTAAAGTGCAGAGAGAAGAGATGATAAGGGAAACATGTGAACTTTTTGCTGTTCATTACGTCCCTTTGCGTAAGCATATGTGGAGGTTCGATATGAAAAGCGGCACCTTAGGGTGCGTATGGTAACGTTTCTGTTCCGGAACAACTTTTGGAACAGAAACACTTTTTTGTGTTTCTGCTCCGGCAACGATTTTTTGGGAACAGAAACGCGTTTGGTAACTGCATAAAATTTCTGTTCTCAGAACAACAAAAAACAGAAACGCGTTTGGTAACTACATAAAGTTTTTGTTCTCGGAACAAAAAAGAATAAAAATGCATTTGTTAACTGCAAAAAAATTATATTCCAATTTTTTCATATGAATGAGATCAACAATAAAAAAAATGAAAGAGAAGACAAATTAGATTGAGCAATGAGAACATGAAAATATGTCTTCCATAGATAGAAAAAATTATAATTATGAGTCATACATAAATGTTTCCAAAATAGATAAACATATGATTACATAATTGATTGCAAATACTATTTGATAAATTGTAATTAAAAAGTGTATTTGGATACAACTTTGATGTAAATGCCATTTAATAAAAAATACCCTTTGTAAATGATTCGATTTCTCAATTAATTTTTATTATTAGAATTTTTTTGATTTTTATTATTTTATAATTTTAATTATTTTAAATATTTAATTATTTTAAAATTTTTAATTATTTATTTTTCAGAAAAAATTGTTTTTTATTTATTTTTTCGAAAAAATATTTTTTTATTTTTTATTTATTTTTTTCGAAAAAATTATTTTTATTTTTATTTTTTGATTAATTATTAATTAATTAATTATAATTATAATTATTCGTTTTTTATTTTATTTTAATTATTTTAATTTAATTTTTTTATTATTTCAAAAATTATTTTTTTTAATTTTAAATCATTTTATTTTAAATTAATTTTTTATTATTTATTTTTATATATTTTGATTTTATATTTTTATTTTTGAAAAAATTATTTTTTATTTTTAATTATTTTATTGTTTCGCTTTTTATTTTTATTATTTCGAAAAAAATTATTTTTTTATTTTAAATTAATTTATTTGGTATTTATTTTTATTATTTTTATCTTTTTCATTTTTCGTAAAATTATTTTTAATTTTAATTACTTTCAAGAAAGTGTTCTTAATTGTTTCCAAAAAATGTTCCAATGGTGTTTCTAAAAAGTGTTCCGGGAACACAGAAGCAAGTTTTTTTTGTTTCTCATTTCTGCTCCAAAAGTGTTTTTGTTTCTCAAAAGTGTTCTCGGAACACTTTGGGATCACTTTTTTACCATACGCGTTTCTGTTCCCAAAGTGTTCCGAGAACACTTTGGGAGCAGAAACACTTTTCTGGAGCGTTACCATTATACGCACCTTACTTGATGATCAATGAAGGCTTCTTATTGAGAAACTTATGACGTGGTTCTTCAACAAGATCACGATATTTTCTGGTAAATACAAGTTGCAATTTTGTCACGACACTTAACATCGCTCCCCGATGCCCATCTTAGCTATAACCTATAGCTACAAAATGTAACCATACAAACAGAACACTTGAACAAGATACGCTAAGTCGGTCGGTGGATTAAAGACTTGGCATTCTTCTGTGACGTCCTGCTATAGAATGTCAAAACATCTACATAGTAAGGGCATTACTCAAGATAATCAGATTGTAAGAAATGATGGTTTTTGCAGGGTCGTTGCACTTCATCGAAGAGAGAGATGCTGCGGAGCTGGACAAACGGAAATTGGAAAATGAGACTCCTGATGAAAGTGTAATAAGAGGAACGATTTTTGCATATATACGTGGTTCCACCTAGGATTAGAGGCAAAGGCTTGCCTTATGCATCTGAAGATTGGGCCAAGTCCAGGCAATACTTGGGTGTGGCTGGTCAGAAGGCCGATCAGCAAGTCTGGTTTCCATCAAGATAGGCATATGCATCTTTCGGAGCACCTCCGGGTCCATTTACTGTATCTGTGTTTCAGAGGCATGCCTTCGCTTACATTTTACGTCTGTGTGCGATTTCAGGATGCAGATTTGAAGCATTCTCCGCTTCGTTCCGCTAATGGTTCCATCTAAGGAGCATCCCCGTGAGGATCATTGAATGGTTTACATTCTCTCACCTGTCATCATAGAAATGATCAGCCGATGTTGAGTAAACGCTGTTTGCTGACTCTTTCTGTTCTCATTCCAGAGCGTGAATGTACGTCAATCAAATGCAAACATTATCACTAATCTATGGAAAAATAGTTTCTTTTCTGCAACCCCAACCATGTTGTTGAAAAACTGGTCAAGAAGGTGACTGCAGGTAAATTTCCTACTAATGCCATTCATCAGCAGCTGCTTATCACCAAAAGGGGAACAAGGGATAAAGATGACACTTGATTTTCTATGTTTCTTTTTCTTGTCAAATGCCATTCGTGGAAAAATCTCAGATCATAGCATTATCAATCTTGCAAGGTGGGTGGATCACAAGCGGCAAATTTCGAAGGCAAAATCTCGATGAAGGCTTTCAAAGACAATCAACAAAGAGCAGAGAGAAGTGATGATGGCATATCTTGAAAGATGATGAGCATTGATGAGGAAAACATGTATAAATTTTTTTTTTCCTGCTTATATTGGACACAAGCATTGCGATTCTACAAGATCCTTTTTTCTGTTGCTCTCGGCTTGATAAGTACGAAAATGTTTTCTATCCCTTTCAATCAATTTGTTGATTGTTTATATGTTGAAATTTGATAAAAATTACCTGTATTTTACTGGAGCATGATGAGGCGAATCACACGAATTACTGTCCTATTTCCTAAGTAAAAACTAGCATCCTTTCACGAAGATAAACACCAAGTACTTTCAAAAGGGTGAACTTGTCATTCAAAAAATGTAAAGTCAAGAGAGGAGCATTTGAACATCCCTCGTTGGTTTCAACTTCAACAATGAACGCTGAAGCAAAAACCAAAAAAAAAAAACTGGGCAAGGAATTTTTATTAGAATAACTAAAAAGGTTTTTCAATTGAACAATTTCTGATAATCAAATGCTTCATTTGCATTTCTGTCACATTACTTGATGACTAAAATTTCAAAGTGAACACAAAATCACTCACTAAATCGCCATTACTAATCAAAGCTGCAGTATATGATTACCATACCAAGCACAAAACTCAAGTAAATTACCAAAACGCATGTTGGACAAATACTCTCTCTCTCTCTCTCCTCTCTCTTCCCTCTGTGATTTTTCATTTATAAGATATCAAAACATTGTGCATAACAATCCATGACGCCCCTACGATATAACATGTCAAAGACACTTGCATTGATGTTGGGTTGGTGTTTCAAAGATAAAAGTGCATTAATGAAATGCCTTTTTTGGGGTCCTGCCCTTGCATTGATGTTGGGTTGGTGTTTCAAATAAAAACTGCATTATGAAAATGCCTTTCTTGGGTCTACCCTGACTTTCATTGCCAGCGCCAACCACATCCGTCGTAGCCTGAAAATGGAAAGCAGGCATAGACCACGCACATGCAGGGTTAAAAGTGTCATTGCCGTTCCCAGTAAAAGCCTTCTTCAACATCCTGTCTAAGAGCTCATAAGAAGAAGAAGCGAAAACAAGAAAGCTGGGAACAGACCCGGAGAACTCTCGCATTCCTCCTCGAACTTGAAGTCGCGAAGGTAAAGGCCTCATTCAAGGCTTCTAGCTAAGTGTTTTTGCTGGGTACACGTTGCTTGTGGCTTCATAATCTTCTTGTTCTTTCACGGCTCTGCGATCTCCAAGTCTTTGCATCAAGTCTCATTTTTACTTGCCTTCTTCATTTTTTTCCCGCTTTTTCTTGGCGTGTAAGATTTTTCTACTACGTGGAAGCATGTGGTCAGGGTTCTAAGTCTTTCCTTGCAGTAAAAGTTGTGGGGGATTGTTGTTTGTGTCGTTACTGTTCCTGGACGTTGTGAACTTGAATAATGTCGCTTTTACCAGTAATTACCTTGCTCAAGTTTGAATTTTTCCCCTGAACCGTGAACGAGGTTTCTGTCTCTTGCATCTCAAAAGCCTGTTTTGACCAAGTACCCGAGTGGATTGGGACATTTTGATAGACAGCAGCTAGTTATGTGATCAAATGTCGGATTTTAGCATTATGCTGTCGCGTTTTATGTTGTTCTGAGATGGCTTTTTTCTGCTAGGTCGCTGCGTCGCCTTAACTCACGAGCATTATGGAGAAGGGGAAGCAAGTAACGGGAAATGAAGTTTTCGGGTGAGAAGGCAACGAAGTTGAACCTATACCCCGTCGGACCTAGTTGCTCTGGTGAAGGTTTGCCTTATGCTCCTGTAGATTGGCCGAATCCCGGCGATGCTTGGCGTTGGTGGGTCGGCACCAGGACCAGTCGTTCTGGTTTTTATCGAGATAGGTTCTTATATCTTCCAAAGCGTCCTCCGCTGCCAGGGCAGTAATAATCGCTTTCAATAGCACTTGAGGGAAAGTGGGAACGTTACCGCTTGGCTACGAGCGGGCGCGCAGGGCACCTTGTCTTTTTTCCCTCTGGGGAGAAATGGCCAAGCAAGGGCACAGAAATAA
>JAGVVM010022057.1:0-11200 GCA_019149425.1 Psidium friedrichsthalianum
TATCTAATTTACTCTAATCGGCTGATTTACTGCTTAAAAATGAAGGGAATAGCGTGCAGTCCTGCTTAGAAAGTCTTGTTTTCATCCGAATTTGGCAGAAGCTTTGTATGTTGAGGAGAACAACTTGGAGAATTTGCTCAACAGAGAGATAGAGGATGGAAGCATTCGGGAGGGAACATAACGAGGGGAACAGTTCGCAGGTAGCAGGACAAGTCATGGTGTTTGAATGCAGGGGACTTGCAAGGGCATCACTAGTTCTTGCAGCAGAACATACAGCTCTTGCTCTAAGTAAACTTGATGCCAAAAGGGACTGCAGCTAATTTAGTTTCATACTAAATCCATTCCTTAGCCAACTGCTTAATCACACGGGAACGAGAGATAAAGATGCCACTTGATTTCTTGCCACTCAGGGAGATTCTCAGATCAGACCAAATCAATTTGGCGATGTGGACGGATCGTCAGAGGCATCTTCTGAAGGCCAAATCTGGTAGCAAGTTTTTCCAAGGGAATCAATTAAAGTGCAGAGAGAAAGAGATGATAAGGGAAACATGTGAACTTTTTGCTGTTCATTACGTCCCTTTGCGTAAGCATATGTGGAGGTTCGATATGAAAAGCGGCACCTTACTTGATGATCAATGAAGGCTTCTTATTGAGAAACTTATGACGTGGTTCTTCAACAAGATCACGATATTTTCTGGTAAATACAAGTTGGCAATTTTGTCACGACACTTTAACATCGCTCCCCGACTGCCCATCTTAGCTATAACCTATAGCAACAAAATGTAACCATACAAACAGAACACTTGAACAAGATACGCTAAGTCGGTCGGTGGATTAAAGACTTGGCATTCTTCTGTGACGTCCTGCTATAGAATGTCAAAACATCTACATAGTAAGGGCATTACTCAAGATAATCAGATTGTAAGAAATGATGGTTTTTGCAGGGTCGTTGCACTTCATCGAAGAGAGAGAGATGCTGCGGAGCTGGACAAACGGAAATTGGAAAATGAGACTCCTGATGAAAGTGTAATAAAGAGGAACGATTTTTGCACATATACGTGGTTCCACCTAGGATTAGAGGCAAAGGCTTGCCTTATGCATCTGAAGATTGGGCCAAGTCCAGGCAATACTTGGGTGTGGCGGGTCAGAAGGCCGATCAGCAAGTCTGGTTTCCATCAAGATAGGCATATGCATCTTTCGGAGCACGTCCGGGTCCATTTACTGTATCTGTGTTCAGAGGCATGCCTTCGCTTACATTTTACGTCTGTGTGCGATTTCAGGATGCAGATTTTGAAGCATTCTCCGCTTCGTTCCGCTAAATGGTTCCATCTAAGGAGCATCCCCGTGAGGATCATTGAATGGTTTACATTCTCTCAACCTGTCATCATAGAAATAATCAGCCGATGTTGAGTAAACGCTGTTTGCTGACTCTTTCTGTTCTCATTCCCGAGCGTGAATGTACGTCAATCAAATGCAAACATTATCACTAATCTATGAAAAAGTAGTTTCTTTTCTGCAACCCCAACCATGTTGTTGAAAAACCTGGTTAAGAAGGTGACTGCAGGTAAATTTCCTACTAATGCCATTCATCAGCAGCTGCTTATCACCAAAGGGAACAAGGGATAAAGATGACACTTGATTTTCTATGTTTCTTTTTCTTTGTCAAATGCCATTCGTGGAAAAATCTCAGATCATAGCATTATCAATCTTGCAAGGTGGGTGGATCACAAGCGGCAAATTTCGAAGGCAAAATCTCGATGAAGGCTTTCAAAGACAATCAACAAAGAGCAGAGAGAAGTGATGATGGCATATCTTGAAAGATGATGAGCATTGATGAGGAAAACATGTATAAATTTTTTTCCTGCTTATATTGGACACAAGCATTGCGATTCTACAAGATCCTTTTTTCTGTTGCTCTCGGCTTGATAAGTACGAAAAATGTTTCTATCCCTTTCAATCAATTTGTTGATTGTTCATATGTTGAAATTTGATAAAAATTACCTGTATTTACTGGAGCATGATGAGGCGAATCACCGAATTACATGTCCTATTTCCTAAGTAAAAACTAGCATCCTTTCACGAAGATAAACACCAAGTACTTTTCAAAAGGGTGAACTTGTCATTCAAAAAATGTAAAGTCAGAGAGGAGCATTTGAACATCCCTCGTTGGTTTCAACTTCAACAATGAAACGCTGAAGCAAAAACCAAAAAAAAAAAAAACTGGGCAAGGAATTTTTTATTAGAATAACTAAAAAGGTTTTCAATTGGAACAATTTCTGATAATCAAATGCTTCATTTGCATTCTGTCACATTACTTGATGACTAAAATTTCAAAGTGAACACAAAAATCACTCACTAATCGCCATTACTAATCAAAGCTGCAGTATATGATTACCATACCAAGCACAAAACTTCAAGTAAATTACCAAAACGCATGTTGACAAATACTCTCTCTCTCTCTCTCTCTCTCTTCCCTCTGTGATTTTTCATTTATAAGATATCAAAACATTGTGCATAACAAATCCATGACGCCCCTACGATATAACATGTCAAAGACACTTGCATTGATGTTGGGTTGGTGTTTCAAAGATAAAAGTGCATTAATGAAATGCCTTTTTTGGGTCTGCCCTTGCATTGATGTTGGGTTGGTGTTTCAAAATAAAACTGCATTAATGAAATGCCTTTCTTGGGTCTACCCTGACTTCATTGCCAGCGCCAACCACATCCGTCGTAGCCTGAAAATGGAAAGAAGGCATAGACCACGCACATGCAGGGGTAAAAGTGTCATTGCCGTTCCCAGTACCAGCCTTCTTCAACCATCCTGTCTAAGAGCTCATAAGAAGAAGAAGCGAAAACAAGAAAGCTGGGACAGACCCGGAGAACTCTCCAGCATCCTCAACTTCGAAGTCGCGAGGTAAGGCCTTCATTTCAAGGCTTTCTAGCTAAGATTTTTGCTGGGTACACGTTGCTTGTGGCTTCATAATCTTCTTGTTCTTTCACGGCTCTGCGATCTCCAAGTCTTTGCATCAAGGTCTCATTTTTACTTGCCTTCTTTCATTTATTTTCCGCTTTTTCTTGGCGTGTAAGATTTTTCTACGTGGAAGCATGTGGTCAGGTTCTAAGTCTTTCCTTGCAGTAAAAGTTGTGGGGGATTGTTGTTTGTCGTTACTGTTCCTGGACGTTGTGAACTTGAATAATGTCGCTTTTTACCAGTAATTACCTTGCTCAAGTTTGAATTTTTCCCCTGAACCGTGAACGAGGTTTTCTGTCTCTTGCATCTCAAAAGCCTGTTTTGACCAAGTACCCGAGTGGATTGGGACATTTTGATAGACAGCAGCTAGTTATGTGATCAAATGTCGGATTTTAGCATTATGCTGTCGCGTTTTATGTTGTTCTGAGATGGCTTTTTTTTCTGCTAGGTCGCTGCGTCGCCTTAACTCACGAGCATTATGGAGAAGGGGAAGCAAGTAACGGGAAATGAAGTTTTCGGGTGAGAAGGCAACGAAGTTGAACCTATACCCCGTCGGACCTAGTTGCTCTGGTGAAGGTTTGCCTTATGCTCCTGTAGATTGGCCGAATCCCGGCGATGCTTGGCGTTGGTGGGTCGGCACCAGGACCAGTCGTTCTGGTTTTTATCGAGATAGGTTCTTATATCTTCCAAAGCGTCCTCCGCTGCCAGGGCAGTAATAATCGCTTCAATAGCAAACCTTCGCTTGCACACTATATCTCTTCGCAGTTTCCGAACTCAGATATCGATGAGTTCTTTGCTTCTTTTAGCTGGATGGTTCCCTCTACGAAGCATCACTGGCACGAAGGTGAGGTTAAGTCTTAAATAGCTTTCGTTATCTCGTTATCGACCCATCATTCAAATCTGAAGTCTGATGTTTCAGCACGTGGAAGGTCTACTATGGTCATAACGTTTGAATAAGCTCTAGTTTGGAAGCGCATGATCTGTTCGTTTCTTTGGTCAGTTATGGCTTTAACACTGACTTAAAGAGCTACGATCTTTATATGTACATTTTGCTATCTGCATTGAAAACGCCAACGATGTGGAGTTTCAAAATACTCCCATGGACCCTGCTATCTCCGTAAAGGGTATTTGGGTCAAGTATGAATTCCGGCATTTCTTCTAGTGCAGAAGTGATTTAAATGAAAGTTCCCTCTTTGTGTCCACTATGACATCTACAATCTAGGTAACTGCTAGTATCGCTAAGGCCCCTAAATTTTAAGGACTCAACATACTGTCATCTTCTCAAGTTCGATTTCCAGACAAAGCCCTTTTGGTCATTTGCCACTTTTGATGGAAAACCTGTTTGCTACATTCTCAGAGGTAATAGATCTTATTTATGTATTCTGGTTCAATGATTTTGTTATCAGAGAAGTGTATACTGGTGGCCACGTATGCGTAAAGATGTTGAGCCGAAGATTAGCTAATTTTAAGATGCAGTTCAAGTTCTTGGCTGTCCCAATATTTTGAAAAAGTACTGGCATTTTGTTCCGGTGTAGTTATTTTTGGATCACTCTGACATGCAGAATTGCATCCAGATCTCTTTCCACAAGCACCAGTAGATGAAATTGCATCCAGCGGAGAAACAAAGCCCCCTGTAATTCCGAGAGGACAAAAAAAGCGAGACCAGCTATGTCACAAGCCTTCCCTAGGTGCAGAACCCGACATTCTTACAAATACCAGCTCAAGCCGACATTATAAATGACGAGTCTGTAATTGACTTGAGTTCCCTGAAGGATGATAGAACAAGCGATGGAAGTGGAAATTCAAAATGTGGCTCTGAGTCGCAGTTGATCTTGAAGACGTTTCTCCTGACCGAAGTATCAGCTCTAGCTGCTATGCAACCAATGCTTCTGAGGCAGAAGCTGTGCAAAAAGTCGAGGAACTTCATGCTCAGTTTTGTGAACAAGATGTTGATGACTGTCTGAAGTCTTTGGAGCATGTTCTTTCTCAGCACAATGATGAAGCTCAGGTTCGAACTCCTTTCAATTACGTGGGTTCTGACATGGCAGAGGAAATGTCTACTCATCGCAGGAAGCTTTCTTCCATTCTAGCCCTGGATTTTCTCATGCTTGCTGTCCTCAAAGTACTTGGAAGAGATTAGTCAATCAGTTGAGAAGCTTGGGACTGATCCCATCTTGACGGTCGATCAATTGCTTAAGTTAAAGTTGGTCGAAGAAATCCCCAAAGCAGGCGAAGTTTTTCTATGCGCTAAGGGAATTTCTGAGTTGGCTAACAAATTTTTCAAAGATCTTTGGGCCATGAAGGAAAAGGTATCTTCTATCAAGAGGGAGTTCAGTGAGCTGAAGAAGGGAGCAGGAGAATTGCAGTCTCAGATGGATTTCCAAGTCATCTCTTCTGCGAGAAATAGATGAACAAATTGCGCAGCTTCAGTCTAGGAAAGCCGAACTTGCTCGTGATCTCGAGTCGAAGAGCAAGGCGAAAGATCAGGTGGTTTGCTGAGCAGAAAATCATGGCGAACTCTGTATCAGCTGTCGTGCGAGAGATCGAGACTGCCAGTGCTGAAATCCCAGTATGGGAAATGAAGAAGAAAACTGCCGAAAAGCGAATGGCTGAGATTCTTGCAAGGTATGCGCCTCTCCAAGGTTTCTCCTTTGAGAAATCAGGCTGAAAGTTTTTCTTCTTCATTTCCCATACTGGGATTTCAGCACTGGCAGTCTCGATCTCTCGCACGACAGCTGATACAGAGTTCGCCATGATTTTCTGCTCAGCAACCACCTGATCTTTCGCCTTGCTCTTCGACTCGAGATCACGAGCAAGTTCGGCTTTCCTAGACTGAAGCTGCGCAATTTGTTCATCTATTTCTCGCAGAAGAGATGACTTGGAATCCATCTGAGACTGCAATTCTCCTGCTCCCTTCTTCAGCTCACTGAACTCCCTCTTGATAGAAGATACCTTTTCCTTCATGGCCCAAAGATCTTTGAAAAATTTGTTAGCCAACTCAGAAATTCCCTTAGCGCATAGAAAAACTTCGCCTGCTTTGGGGATTTCTTCGACCAACTTTAACTTAAGCAATTGATCGACCGTCAAGATGGGATCAGTCCCAAGCTTCTCAACTGATTGACTAATCTCTTCCAGTACTTTGAGGACAGCAAGCATGAGAAATCCAGGGCTAGAATGGAAGAAAGCTTCCTGCGATGAGTAGACATTTCCTCTGCCATGTCAGAACCCACGTAATTGAAAGGAGTTCGAACCTGAGCTTCATCATTGTGCTGAGAAAGAACATGCTCCAAAGACTTCAGACAGTCATCAACATCTTGTTCACAAAACTGAGCATGAAGTTCCTCGACTTTTTGCACAGCTTCTGCCTCAGAAGCATTGGTTGCATAGCAGCTAGAGCTGATACTTCGGTCAGGAGAAACGTCTTCAAGATCAACTTGCGACTCAGAGCCACATTTTGAATTTCCACTTCCATCGCTTGTTCTATCATCCTTCAGGGAACTCAAGTCAATTACAGACTCGTCATTTATAATGTCGGCTTGAGCTGGTATTTTGTAAGAATGTCGGGTTCTGCACCTAGGGAAGGCTTGTGACATAGCTGGTCTCGCTTTTTTTGTCCTCTCGGAATTACAGGGGCTTTGTTTTTCTCCGCTTGGATGCAATTTCATCTACTGGTGCTTGTGGAAAGAGATCTGGATGCAATTCTGCATGTCAGAGTGATCCAAAAATAACTACACCGAACAAAATGCCAGTACTTTTTTCAAATATTGGGACAGCCAAGAACTTGAACTGCATCTTAATTAGCTAATCTTCGCTCAACATCTTTACGCATACGTGGCCACCAGTATACACTTCTCTGATAACAAAATCATTGAACCAGAATACATAAATAAGATCTATTACCTCTGAGAATGTAGCAAACAGGTTTTCCATCAAAAGTGGCAAATGACCAAAAGGGCTTTGTCTGGAAATCGAACTTGAGAAGATGACAGTATGTTGAGTCCTTAAAATTTAGGGGCCTTAGCGATACTAGCAGTTACCTAGATTGTAGATGTCATAGTGACACAAAGAGGGAACTTTCATTTAAATCACTTCTGCACTAGAAGAAATGCCGGAATTCATACTTGACCCAAATACCCTTTACGGAGATAGCAGGGTCCATGGGAGTATTTTTGAAACTCCACATCGTTGGCGTTTTCAATGCAGATAGCAAAATGTACATATAAAGATCGTAGCTCTTTAAGTCAGTGTTAAAGCCATAACTGACCAAAGAAACGAACAGATCATGCGCTTCCAAACTAGAGCTTATTCAAACGTTATGACCATAGTAGACCTTCCACGTGCTGAAACATCAGACTTCAGATTTGAATGATGGGTCGATAACGAGATAACGAAAGCTATTTAAGACTTAACCCTCACCTTCGTGCCAGTGATGCTTCGTAGAGGGAACCATCCAGCTAAAAGAAGCAAAGAACTCATCGATATCTGAGTTCGGAAACTGCGAAGAGATATAGTGTGCAAGCGAAGGTTTGCTATTGAAGCGATTATTACTGCCCTGGCAGCGAGACGCTTTGGAAGATATAAGAACCTATCTCGATAAAAACCAGAACGACTGGTCCTGGTGCCGACCCACCAACGCCAAGCATCGCCGGGATTCGGCCAATCTACAGGAGCATAAGGCAAACCTTCACCAGAGCAACTAGGTCCGACGGGGTATAGGTTCAACTTCGTTGCCTTCTCACCCGAAACTTCATTTCCCGTTACTTGCTTCCCCTTCTCCATAATGCTCGTGAGTTAAGGCGACGCAGCGACCTAGCAGAAAAAAGCCATCTCAGAACAAACATAAAACGCGACAGCATAATGCTAAAATCCGACATTTGATCACATAACTAGCTGCTGTCTATCAAAATGTCCCAATCCACTCGGGTACTTGGTCAAAACAGGCTTTTGAGATGCAAGAGACAGAACCTCGTTCACGGTTCAGGGGAAAAATTCAAACTTGAGCAAGGTAATTACTGGTAAAAGCGACATTATTCAAGTTCACAACGTCCAGGAACAGTAACGACAAACAACAATCCCCCACAACTTTTACTGCAAGGAAAGACTTAGAACCTGACCACATGCTTCCACGTAGAAAAATCTTACACGCCAAGAAAAAGCGGAAAATAAATGAAGAAGGCAAGTAAAAATGAGACCTTGATGCAAAGACTTGGAGATCGCAGAGCCGTGAAAGAACAAGAAGATTATGAAGCCACAAGCAACGTGTACCCAGCAAAAATCTTAGCTAGAAAGCCTTGAAATGAAGGCCTTACCTCGCGACTTCGAAGTTGAGGATGCTGGAGAGTTCTCCGGGTCTGTTCCCAGCTTTCTTGTTTCGCTTCTTCTTCTTATGAGCTCTTAGACAGGATGGTTGAAGAAGGCTGGTACTGGGAACGGCAATGACACTTTTACCCCTGCATGTGCGTGGTCTATGCCTTCTTTCCATTTTCAGGCTACGACGGATGTGGTTGGCGCTGGCAATGAAGTCAGGGTAGACCCAAGAAAGGCATTTCATTAATGCAGTTTTTATTTTGAAACACCAACCCAACATCAATGCAAGGGCAGACCCAAAAAAGGCATTTCATTAATGCACTTTTATCTTTGAAACACCAACCCAACATCAATGCAAGTGTCTTTGACATGTTATATCGTAGGGGCGTCATGGATTTGTTATGCACAATGTTTTGATATCTTATAAATGAAAATCACAGAGGGAAGAGAGAGAGAGAGAGAGAGAGAGTATTTGTCAACATGCGTTTTTGGTAATTTACTTGAAGTTTTGTGCTTGGTATGGTAATCATATACTGCAGCTTTGATTAGTAATGGCGATTAGTGAGTGATTTTTTGTGTTCACTTTGAAATTTTAGTCATCAAGTAATGTGACAGAATGCAAATGAAGCATTTGATTATCAGAAATTGTTCCAATTGAAAACCTTTTTAGTTATTCTAATAAAAATTCCTTGCCCAGTTTTTTTTTTTTTTTTGGTTTTTGCTTCAGCGTTCATTGTTGAAGTTGAAACCAACGAGGGATGTTCAAATGCTCCTCTCTTGACTTTACATTTTTTGAATGACAAGTTCACCCTTTTGAAAGTACTTGGTGTTTATCTTCGTGAAAGGATGCTAGTTTTTTACTTAGGAATAGGACATGTAATTCGGTGATTCGCCTCATCATGCTCCAGTAAATACAGGTAATTTTTATCAAATTTCAACATATGAACAATCAACAAATTGATTGAAAGGGATAGAAACATTTTTCGTACTTATCAAGCCGAGAGCAACAGAAAAAAGGATCTTGTAGAATCGCAATGCTTGTGTCCAATATAAGCAGGAAAAAAATTTATACATGTTTTCCTCATCAATGCTCATCATCTTTCAAGATATGCCATCATCACTTCTCTCTGCTCTTTGTTGATTGTCTTTGAAAGCCTTCATCGAGATTTTGCCTTCGAAATTTGCCGCTTGTGATCCACCCACCTTGCAAGATTGATAATGCTATGATCTGAGATTTTTCCACGAATGGCATTTGACAAAGAAAAAGAAACATAGAAAATCAAGTGTCATCTTTATCCCTTGTTCCCCTTTTGGTGATAAGCAGCTGCTGATGAATGGCATTAGTAGGAAATTTACCTGCAGTCACCTTCTTAACCAGGTTTTTCAACAACATGGTTGGGGTTGCAGAAAAGAAACTACTTTTTCATAGATTAGTGATAATGTTTGCATTTGATTGACGTACATTCACGCTCGGGAATGAGAACAGAAAGAGTCAGCAAACAGCGTTTACTCAACATCGGCTGATTATTTCTATGATGACAGGTTGAGAGAATGTAAACCATTCAATGATCCTCACGGGGATGCTCCTTAGATGGAACCATTTAGCGGAACGAAGCGGAGAATGCTTCAAAATCTGCATCCTGAAATCGCACACAGACGTAAAATGTAAGCGAAGGCATGCCTCTGAACACAGATACAGTAAATGGACCCGGACGTGCTCCGAAAGATGCATATGCCTATCTTGATGGAAACCAGACTTGCTGATCGGCCTTCTGACCCGCCACACCCAAGTATTGCCTGGACTTGGCCCAATCTTCAGATGCATAAGGCAAGCCTTTGCCTCTAATCCTAGGTGGAACCACGTATATGTGCAAAAATCGTTCCTCTTTATTACACTTTCATCAGGAGTCCTCATTTTCCAATTTCCGTTTTGTCCAGCTCCGCAGCATCTCTCTCTCTTCGATGAAGTGCAACGACCCTGCAAAAACCATCATTTCTTACAATCTGATTATCTTGAGTAATGCCCTTACTATGTAGATGTTTTGACATTCTATAGCAGGACGTCACAGAAGAATGCCAAGTCTTTAATCCACCGACCGACTTAGCGTATCTTGTTCAAGTGTTCTGTTTGTATGGTTACATTTTGTTGCTATAGGTTATAGCTAAGATGGGCAGTCGGGGAGCGATGTTAAAGTGTCGTGACAAAATTGCCAACTTGTATTTTACCAGAAAATATCGTGATCTTGTTGAAGAACCACGTCATAAGTTTCTCAATAAGAAGCCTTCATTGATCATCAAGTAAGGTGCCGCTTTTCATATCGAACCTCCACATATGCTTACGCAAAGGGACGTAATGAACAGCAAAAAGTTCACATGTTTCCCTTATCATCTCTTTCTCTCTGCACTTTAATTGATTCCCTTGGAAAACTTGCTACCAGATTTGGCCTTCAGAAGATGCCTCTGACGATCCGTCCACATCGCCAAATTGATTTGGTCTGATCTGAGAATCTCCCTGAGTGGCAAGAAATCAAGTGGCATCTTTATCTCTCGTTCCCGTGTGATTAAGCAGTTGGCTAAGGAATGGATTTAGTATGAAACTAAATTAGCTGCAGTCCCCTTTTGGCATCAAGTTTACTTAGAGCAAGAGCTGTATGTTCTGCTGCAAGAACTAGTGATGCCCTTGCAAGTCCCCTGCATTCAACACCATGACTTGTCCTGCTACCTGCGAACTGTTCCCCTCGTTATGTTCCCTCCCGAATGCTTCCATCCTCTATCTCTCTGTTGAGCAAATTCTCCAAGTTGTTCTCCTCAACATACAAAGCTTCTGCCAAATTCGGATGAAAACAAGACTTTCTAAGCAGGACTGCACGCTATTCCCTTCATTTTTAAGCAGTAAATCAGCCGATTAGAGTAAATTAGATT
>JAGVVM010022058.1:0-15564 GCA_019149425.1 Psidium friedrichsthalianum
AAGCCTGCAGAAAAATGTGTTAGAAAGCACCCACTTTTTAATCGGCTCAAGTCCTCTAATGGGTTAAATTTTTCCCAGCGGAGTCGCCAATCTGTCGAGACCCTCCCGAGATTTCCGGGTCCCGAGGGGGTTAATGGATTGCTCGGCCCATTGAGTATCTGGGCTTCGCTCGGGCCCTCCCAGGCCCATACCAAATCGCGTCAGGAAATTTTAAATCGAGATCGACCTTGGTGTGGTCAGGTGACATGTGAATGGTGTGCATGCCATCGGAGTCGCCACCAGCCATTTATTGGAGGGTATGACTGGGAACCCTACCGAACGATTGGGAGGGATCGTTCGATCCTACGAAAACCAGAGATCTAGATTCGGGGACTTTGTTACGTCGATATTGCTATCGACGCCCTTTCGGTACCTAAGTTGGGTGATTTTCCTAATCTAAGGAATTCATGCAGGCGAGATTGATTGAGGTAGGCTCTAAAAAGTCTAAAGGGTTCATGCCAAATATGAGTATTTATCCTATCAATCACAATCATATAAACAAATGCGCAATCAAGTAATCAATTCAGAGGGAAATCACACCACTATCAGTCAAAACAAACAACGGGAGTCCTAGAAGTCGAGGAAACACACCAATTAGGTTCAAGGGTGATTTGGGATGATTTGGAATGATTTGGGTCAGACTGACCAGAGGGGCAGAATGGTCATTTGGGAAGCTCGGGGAGTCCTAAAATGTGAAATTAGGTCAAACCAGTTGAATGTGGTTTTTCCCTATTTTTTGAAAATTTTCTGAATTTTTTTGTAATTTTTCTAGAATTTTTAGACTTTCTAAGAATTTTCTAAGGATTTTTCCCTATTTTGGACACTTTCGAATTTTTTTTGAGGATTTTCCTATGATTTTTGGGGTTTTTCCTATTATTATTATTATTTTTAGAATATTTTCTATATTTCTGGAATTGTTATTTTTAAATTTCTAACATGTTTTCTATTTTTTAGGATTTTCTAAGACTTCTGGAAATTTTCCTATTTTGAGAAAATTTTCTATTTTCTGTTAATTTTTATTTTTAATTTCTAATATTTTTCTAATTTTTCAAAAAAAAACATTTTTATATATTCTAATAATTTTTCTAAAATTTTTTAGAGTTTCTAAGAATTTTTACGATTTTTTTCTATTGATTATTTATTTATTTATATATTTTTTCATATTTTTTATTTATTTTCCTATAATTTCCGGATTTTCTAAATTTTTGGCAGATTTTTAGAATTTTTATTCTTATTTTTGTATTTTTTTTTTTTTGTTTTTTATCTTTATCTTTTATCGTTATTCGTTATATTATTTTTATGTTTATTTTTTAATTATTTTCTAATCTTTCGGACCGGGTCGGGTCGATCCGGCCCATCACAAGACCCGGCCAAAGGCCCAAGCTTAAACTAATCCTAAAACGACGCCGTATCAATTTTTTTTAATTTCCTATTTTCTAAGTTTTTTTATTTAATTTTCTGAATCTTTTATTTTTGTTATACGGACCGGGCCGTATTGACCCGGCCCACTGCAGGACCCGGCCCGAAGTCGGAATAATTGACCCACCAGAACGACAGTCGTATTGAGCATCGCTTTTTGAATTTTCGATTTTTTTTATTATATTTCCAATATTCCCTGCCCATTTTAATCTTACGCTCAGTACGTCTCCACGTGGCCTTGATCTAGCCATCTATTTTTTAGACCAATCCTACGGTAATATTGAATCGACGACCAAATCCTGGCCGTCCACTTTAATATTTTTCTAACCTAAGAGATGATGTGGCACGCCACGTGTCATACACGTGGCGGCCACGTAAACGTTGACTGGTCAACTAGTTGACCAGTCAACCTGGTGCCTGAGAAGATGACCGGAGCTACAAAACTCCGGTCATTTTCGCCGGAATCCTCACCGGAACCCCAAAACCGAGCCAAAACGTGCACCAAACTCCAAATTTCGTCCTAAACCTGAACCAATAAACACTCCAGAATGATTCTAAGACATTCCCCGTCTGGAAGACTAGCTGAACCTATCCCGACCATGGACGGCAGAGAACAACAATCGAGCAAGCCATGAACCAGTGAATTATACTCTGAATGTATAGCATAATCCATCAACGGACATCAGAGCCTCAAGGAAACTTACCTACGCCGTCGAGAGGTTTGATCGCACACGAATTAAGCTCAGGATTTCCTGAGACAGTCGCGACTTCCGAAGCTCGAACATGTGGTTTTGTGCGATTTTGATGCAAAAGAGAGAATAGTAGGGTTCAGGGACAACTATGGGTGCAATTTAACCAAGAAATGCAAAGAACGAACATTGAACCCGGGAATCACCATGGGAGCTGAGCTTGAGGTGTGAACATGGTAACTACCTGGTTTGGCGATGGAATTGCACACCGCGACGCTCAAAAGATCCCTCAAGGTCGTACGAAGCTTTGGGCCGATCCGCAGAACTTGACGCGACCTGGGTCGTCTTGGATTCAACTTCAAGCTTTCGGGTTCTCCTGCCTCTCAAAACAGAGCCCCCCGAAACAGAGTCTCCCTCCTCTCCTTTTTTTTTCGTTTGGGGCCGCCAAATCCTTTTTTAAAAAAGATTCGCCAACAGAAAATCTCCAACTTCCCCATGATCTTCGCCCAACCAAAACCTCTAATCTTGTTAGGATTTCCCCATTTTAGTTCGAGAACTTCGCGGATTCGAAAACCCTCCCCTGCTCTCTGTGCAATCTTCATTTGGGGAAGTTGATTGCCATTTGGGTCGGGTCGGGTCGGATCTTGTCCGACCCGACCGACCCGAATCGCCAATTTTCTTCAAATTACCCTGCCTAGGCTTTAAATTTTTCGAATTAAACCCAAAAATGAATTCTAGACATGAAATCTATTGAAAAATTGAATTTTTATGTCAATTTCTCCAAGAATTGGCATAAAAACCCAATTTTGAAATTTGACCCGATAACCCATTTTGCAAAATCCAAAGTCTTAGGGCCCTTTTTTGCAAAAATTGTTGCCACCAATGAATTCAGAAGGTCAAAATCTAGGGGGTGACGTCGCCCTATTTTTCAATTCAGTCCCTGTAAAATTTTTTAATTTCATTTTTAGTGATTTTAGGGACTGATTTGAAAAATCAGAAATTGCATTTTGGTCCTTTTTAGCGAAATTGGACAATTCTGAGGGCTTTTGGACTGGATTTTAATTTTGAAAAATAGAGGAGGATGACACGACTCTAAAAATGCAAATTTGGGAAATTAAAAAGCTAAAATGGGATTTCTAAAATTATTTAAAATAATCTAGAAAATAAAATTAACAAAGAAACCCTAAATTCCAGAATCAATTTTTCAAAATTTATTCATCCAAAATGAATATAAAATATAAAAAATAATGACTATTTTTTGGTAATTTTCTGACTTCAAATGTATTTTTTATTAATTTTTTATTATTTTCCTAATTTCTGAAAATATTAAAAAATGCCAAAAAATAATGAAAATTATTTTTTGCTCAAAATTGGTTCCTAGGCCAAACCAAGGTCCAAAAGTTGATTTTTCAATTTTCTCACTTTTTATATTATTTTTTTTATGAATTTTTGAAAATAAAATGCGGAAAAATATGAAAAATAAGGAAAATTATTTTTTGTTCAAAATTGGTTCCCTAGGCCAGCCCAAGGTCTCCAAAGTTGAATTTTCAATTTTATGACTTTTATTGATTTTCTAAAAATTTATGAAAATAAAAATTGGCCAAAAATCAAGTGTCAACAACCATATGCATGGATCAAAAAATATATCTTGTTAAATAAACTTGTATGAATTTCGTTTTTAATGGAATTCATCATAAATTATCAATTGATTAAATTTTAGTTACTTGACAGTGGCATATTAAGAGTTTTGAAATATGATAGATAAAAAAACATATATTGCCAAATATAATAATATAAATAAAAAGTTTTAGGTTTGGCTCGAATAGATCGAGATCGAATCGATTCAAGTCGATTTAGGCTAGGACTATAGATAAGATTATGCTCCTGTGTCATCTCCTCGAGTTGGAAAGAATCAAGTTCAAAATGGGATTACACTTGTACTTCACTAAATTCAAATGCGAACAAAATAATGGATTTGCATAATATAGTTAAGGCAACACATAGATTGAGTCAAGAGAAAACACGATCGAAGAGTACATATTGACAAACACAATCAGATGTTGCGCTGTGAAGGCGATACATAAGCGTTAAACAAGAAGAGAGGAGTGAATGTCGAGTAGAAGATGAGAAAATTAGATTAAGTAGTTCTCCAAAAATTTCTAATTTTATATTATTTCTAGATAATTGGATCCAATCCCATCCACTATGACACCGGGGACCGAATCACCCCCTTAAGGACCAGATTCGCCTGGCTGGTCCGATCGAGTTTGCTCACCCTACAAGAAGCATACTAATTACAAGAGGCAAGAGGCATGGGAAATAGGAAAGAAGAAGAAGAAGAAGAAGTAGGAAAGAAAAAGAGGTCTCATTTCATCTTGGACTTGGTTTAATATTTGAAAAAATCCTCAATTTTAGCATCTATTCCAATTACATCCATTTTTTTTGGTAAAGCTTTTACATCCATTTTTTGTGTAACATAAAAAATGCATAATTTTATTTTTGTCTCAATTCTATGGGTCTAATATCCAAAAAAATCTCAACTTTAGCATATATCCTAATTATATCCAAAAAAAAATTTTGTCTCATAAAGAACCTCAATCTTTTACTTTTGCCTTAAGGTGTGGCGTCCCAGTCCGCCACACCTTAAGGCTTACTAAACTACGCTTTATATTTTAATCTTTATTACTTAAAGTATACAATGGTGCATGCGAAATCTTAGTTAGTACAAATAGATAGCCGTATAAGACAAGTGCATATCAAACAACACCCAGACAGTTTGGTAGACATGCCTAAAGAAGGTTATGACCTTGAGGATTATGTCGCGACCATGAAAATTTCGATGGTGGAAAATTTCTAGGTTAACAGATTATCAGGTTAATTAGATTGACAAATCTAATACGGACTCTCCCAAGCGCTACCAAATAGCAACTTTGGTTTTTGTTCAAATGATTTTAGAATTTGGAGTCGCCACTAATCATTTTTTAGTAGGTCGATTAGAAACCTAAGTAAGTTAGCAGGAGAACTAAATTACTTCTACGAACTAGAGATTATGAGTTCGGGAACTTTGTTACATTAGTTAATTAAAACTAATGTCCTTTCGGTACCAATTTCATGAAAATAAGCTTTTGGGATGATTCGAAAAGGTTTGGATCAAACTAACTAGAAGGTTAAAATAGTCATTTTCTAAAGGTTTGGAAGTGAAAAATGTGAAAATAGGTCAAACCAGTTGAATGTGGTTTTTCCCTAATTTTCACAATTTTTGAGAATTTTTCTGAATTTTTTCGAAACTTTTTTAGAATTTTTTAGGACTTTCTAAGAATTTTTCCTATTTTTAAGACATTTTCAGAATTTTTTTTTTGTGATATTTCTAGAATTTTCCTTATTTTATTGGACATTTCTATGTTTCTAAATTTTTTTATTTTTTTAAAATTTTTATATTTTTTTATAATTTTTTTATGAATTTTTCTATTTTTAGAATTTTTATATTTATATTTTCCGAACCGGGTCGGGTTGACTCGGCCATGAACCGAGAATCCGGCCCAAACCCACTCGAGTTTTAACCCGGTCCTCAAAACGACACTATTTTGGTTTTTTTTTTAAAAAATTTTGATTTTTTGAATTTTTTATTCTATTTTCTATTTTTCCCGCCTATTATTGATCTGACGCTTTATCAATCGCCATGTGGCACTCTCACAGCCCTCAGATTACTATTGAGATCTATGGTTCAAATCAGACGGCGTAGCTAATCCACGACTGTCCGATTAAAATCTATTTTAATCGGACAGTCGTGGATTAGCTACGCCGTCTGATTTGAACCATAGATCTCAATAGTAATCTGAGGGCTGTGAGAGTGCCACATGGCGATTGATAAAGCGTCAGATCAATAATAGGCGGGAAAAATAGAAAATAGAATAAAAAATTCAAAAAAATTCAAAATTTTTTTTAAAAAAAAAACCAAAATAGTGTCGTTTTGAGGACCGGGTTAAACTCGAGTGGGTTTGGGCCGGATTCTCGGTTCATGGGCCGAGTCAACCCGACCCGGTTCGGAAAATATAAATATAAAAATTCTAAAAATAGAAAATTCATAAAAAAATTATAAAAAAATATAAAAATTTTAAAAAAATAAAAAAATTTAGAAAACATAGAAAATGTCCAATAAAATAAGGAAAATTCTAGAAATATCACAAAAAAAAATTCTGAAAATGTCTTAAAAATAGGAAAAATTCTTAGAAAGTCCTAAAAAATTCTAAAAAAGTTTCGAAAAAATTCAGAAAAATTCTCAAAAATTGTGAAAATTAGGGAAAAACCACATTCAACTGGTTTGACCTATTTTCACATTTTTCACTTCCAAACCTTTAGAAAATGACTATTTTAACCTTCTAGTTAGTTTGATCCAAACCTTTTCGAATCATCCCAAAAGCTTATTTTCATGAAATTGGTACCGAAAGGACATTAGTTTTAATTAACTAATGTAACAAAGTTCCCGAACTCATAATCTCTAGTTCGTAGAAGTAATTTAGTTCTCCTGCTAACTTACTTAGGTTTCTAATCGACCTACTAAAAAATGATTAGTGGCGACTCCAAATTCTAAAATCATTTGAACAAAAACCAAAGTTGCTATTTGGTAGCGCTTGGGAGAGTCCGTATTAGATTTGTCAATCTAATTAACCTGATAATCTGTTAACCTAGAAATTTTCCACCATCGAAAATTTTCATGGTCGCGACATAATCCTCAAGGTCATAACCTTCTTTAGGCATGTCTACCAAACTGTCTGGGTGTTGTTTGATATGCACTTGTCTTATACGGCTATCTATTTGTACTAACTAAGATTTCGCATGCACCATTGTATACTTTAAGTAATAAAAGATTAAAATATAAAGCGTAGTTTAGTAAGCCTTAAGGTGTGGCGGACTGGGACGCCACACCTTAAGGCAAAAGTAAAAGATTGAGGTTCTTTATGAGACAAAATTTTTTTTTGGATATAATTAGGATATATGCTAAAGTTGAGATTTTTTTGGATATTAGACCAATAGAATTGAGACAAAAATAAAAATTATGCATTTTTTATGTTACAAAAAAATGGATGTAAAAGCTTTACCAAAAAAAAATGGATGTAATTGGAATAGATGCTAAAATTGAGGATTTTTTCAAATATTAAACCAAGTCCAAGATGAAATGAGACCTCTTTTTCTTTCCTACTTCTTCTTCTTCTTCTTCTTTCCTATTTCCCATGCCTCTTGCCTCTTGTAATTAGTATGCTTCTTGGTAGGGGTGAGCAAACTCGATCGGACCAGCCAGGCGAATCTGGTCCTTAAGGGGGTGATTCGGTCCCCGGTGTCATAGTGGATGGGATTGGATCCAATTATCTAGAAATATATAAAATTAGAAATTTTTGGAGAACTACTTAATCTAATTTTCTCATCTTCTACTCGACATTCACTCCTCTCTTCTTGTTTAACGCTTATGTATCGCCTTCACAGCGCAACATCTGATTGTGTTTGTCAATATGTACTCTTCGATCGTGTTTTCTCTTGACTCAATCTATGTGTTGCCTTAACTATATTATGCAAATCCATTATTTTGTTCGCATTTGAATTTAGTGAAGTACAAGTGTAATCCCATTTTGAACTTGATTCTTTCCAACTCGAGGAGAATGACACAGGAGCATAATCTTATCTATAGTCCTAGCCTAAATCGACTTGAATCGATTCGATCTCGATCTATTCGAGCCAAACCTAAAACTTTTTATTTATTTATTATATTTGGCAATATATGTTTTTTTATCTATCATATTTCAAAACTCTTAATATGCCACTGTCAAGTAACTAAAATTTAATCAATTGATAATTTATGAATTTCATTAAAAACGAAATTCATACAAGTTTAATTTAACAAGATATATTTTTTGATCCATGCATATGGTTGTTGACACTTGATTTTTGGCCAATTTTATTTTCATAAATTTTTAGAAAATCAATAAAAAGTCATAAAATTGAAAATTCAACTTTGGAGACCTTGGGCTGGCCTAGGGAACCAATTTTGAACAAAAAATAATTTTCCTTATTTTTCATATTTTTCCGCATTTTATTTTCAAAAATTCATAAAAAAAATAAATAAAAAGTGAGAAAATTGAAAAATCAACTTTTGGGACCTTGGTTTGGCCTAGGGAACCAATTTTGAGCAAAAAATAATTTTCATTATTTTTTGGCATTTTTTAATATTTTCAGAAATTAGGAAAATAATAAAAAATTAATAAAAAATAGCATTTGAAGTCAGAAAATTACCAAAAAATAGTCATTATTTTTTATTTAATTTTATATTCATTTTGGATGAATAAATTTTGAAAAATTGATTCTGGAATTTAGGGTTTCTTTGTTAATTTTATTTTCTAGATTATTTTAAATAATTTTAGAAATCCCATTTTAGCTTTTTAATTTCCCAAATTTGCATTTTTAGAGTCGTGTCATCCTCCTCTATTTTTCAAAATTAAAATCCAGTCCAAAAGCCCTCAGAATTGTCCAATTTCGCTAAAAAGGACCAAAATGCAATTTCTGATTTTTCAAATCAGTCCCTAAAATCACTAAAAATGAAATTAAAAATTTTACAGGGACTGAATTGAAAATAGGGCGACGTCACCCCCTAGATTTTGACCTTCTGAATTCATTGGTGGCAACAATTTTTGCAAAAAAGGGCCCTAAGACTTTGGATTTTGCAAAATGGGTTATCGGGTCAAATTTCAAAATTGGGTTTTTATGCCAATTCTTGGAGAAATTGACATAAAAATTCAATTTTTCAATAGATTTCATGTCATAGAATTCAATTTTTGGGTTTAATTCGAAAAATTTAAAGCCTAGGCAGGGTAATTTGAAGAAAATTGGCGATTCGGGTCGGTCGGGTCGGACAAGATCCGACCCGACCCGACCCAAATGGCAATCAACTTCCCCAAATGAAGATTGCACAGAGAGCAGGGGAGGGTTTTCGAATCCGCGAAGTTCTCGAACTAAAATGGGGAAATCCTAACAAGATTAGAGGTTTTGGTTGGGCGAAGATCATGGGGAAGTTGGAGATTTTCTGTTGGCGAATCTTTTTTAAAAAAAGGATTTGGCGGCCACAAACGAAAAAAAAAAAGGAGAGGAGGGAGACTCTGTTTCGGGGGGCTCTGTTTTGAGAGGCAGGAGAACCCGAAAGCTTGAAGTTGAATCCAAGACGACCCAGGTCGCGTCAAGTTCTGCGGATCGGCCCCAAAGCTTCGTACGACCTTGAGGGATCTTTTGAGCGTCGCGGTGTGCAATTCCATCGCCAAACCAGGTAGTTACCATGTTCACACCTCAAGCTCAGCTCCCATGGTGATTCCCGGGTTCAATGTTCGTTCTTTGCATTTCTTGGTTAAATTGCACCCATAGTTGTCCCTGAACCCTACTATATCTCTCTTTTGCATCAAAATCGCACAAAACCACATGTTCGAGCTTCGGAAGTCGCGACTGTCTCAGGAAATCCTGAGCTTAATTCGTGTGCGATCAAACCTCTCGACGGCGTAGGTAAGTTTCCTTGAGGCTCTGATGTCCGTTGATGGATTATGCTATACATTCAGAGTATAATTCACTGGTTCATGGCTTGCTCGATTGTTGTTCTCTGCCGTCCATGGTCGGGATAGGTTCAGCTAGTCTTCCAGACGGGGAATGTCTTAGAATCATTCTGGAGTGTTTATTGGTTCAGGTTTAGGACGAAATTTGGAGTTTGGTGCACGTTTTGGCTCGGTTTTGGGGTTCCGGTGAGGATTCCGGCGAAAATGACCGGAGTTTTGTAGCTCCGGTCATCTTCTCAGGCAACCAGGTTGACTGGTCAACTAGTTGACCAGTCAACGTTTACGTGGCCGCCACGTGTATGACACGTGGCGTGCCACATCATCTCTTAGGTTAGAAAAATAATTAAAGTGGACGGCCAGGATTTGGTCGTCGATTCAATATTAACCGTAGGATTGGTCTAAAAAATAGATGGCTAGATCAAGGCCACGTGGAGACGTACTGAGCGTAAGATTAAAATGGGCAGGGAAATTGGAAATATAATAAAAATCGAAAATTCAAAAAAAGCGATGCTCAATACGACGTCGTTCTGGTGGGTCAATTATTCCGACTTCGGGCCGGGTCCTGCAGTGGGCCGGGTCAATACGGCCCGGTCCGTATAACAAAAATAAAAGATTCAGAAAATTAAATAAAAAAAACTTAGAAAATAGGAAATTAAAAAAAAATTGATACGGCGTCGTTTTAGGATTAGTTTAAGCTTGGGCCTTTGGGCCGGGTCTTGTGATGGGCCGGATCGACCCGACCCGGTCCGAAAGATTAGAAAATAATTAAAAAATAAACAATAAAAATAATAATAAACGAATAAACGATAAAAGATAAGAAAAGAAAAAATACAAAATACAAAAATAAGAATAAAAAATTCTAAAAATCTGCCAAAAATTTAGAAAAATCCGGAAATTATAGGAAAATAAATAAAAAATATGAAAAATATATAAATAAATAAATAATCAATAGAAAAAAATCGTAAAAATTCTTAGAAACTCTAAAAAATTTTAGAAAAATTATTAGAATATATAAAAAATGTTTTTTTTTGAAAAATTAGGAAAAATATTAGAAATTAAAAATAAAAATTTCAGAAAATATAGAAAATATTCTAAAAATAGGAAAATTTCCAGAAAGTCTTAGAAAATCCTAAAAAATAGAAAAAATGTTAGAAATTAAAAAATAAAATTCCAGAAAATATAGAAAATATTCTAAAAATAATAATAATAATAGGAAAAACCCCAAAAATCATAGGAAAATCCTCAAAAAAAATTCGAAAAGTGTCCAAAATAGGGAAAAATCCTTAGAAAATTCTTAGAAAGTCTAAAAATTCTAGAAAAATTACAAAAAAATTCAGAAAAATTTTCAAAAAATAGGGAAAAACCACATTCAACTGGTTTGACCTAATTTCACATTTTAGGACTCCCCGAGCTTCCCAAATGACCATTCTGCCCCTCTGGTCAGTCTGACCCAAATCATTCCAAATCATCCCAAATCACCCTTGAACCTAATTGGTGTGTTTCCTCGACTTCTAGGACTCCCCGTTGTTTGTTTTGACTGATAGTGGTGTGATTTCCCTCTGAATTGATTACTTGATTGCGCATTTGTTTATATGATTGTGATTGATAGGATAAATACTCATATTTGCATGAACCCTTTAGACTTTTTAGAGCCTACCTCAATCAATCTCGCCTGCATGAATTCCTTAGATTAGGAAAATCACCCAACTTAGGTACCGAAAGGGCGTCGATAGCAATATCGACGTAACAAAGTCCCCGAATCTAGATCTCTGGTTTTCGTAGGATCGAACGATCCCTCCCAATCGTTCGGTAGGGTTCCCAGTCATACCCTCCAATAAATGGCTGGTGGCGACTCCGATGGCATGCACACCATTCACATGTCACCTGACCACACCAAGGTCGATCTCGATTTAAAATTTCCTGACGCGATTTGGTATGGGCCTGGGAGGGCCCGAGCGAAGCCCAGATACTCAATGGGCCGAGCAATCCATTAACCCCCTCGGGACCCGGAAATCTCGGGAGGGTCTCGACAGATTGGCGACTCCGCTGGGGAAAAATTTAACCCATTAGAGGACTTGAGCCGATTAAAAAGTTGGGTGCTTTCTAACACATTTTTCTGCAGGCGCTCTTGAAGGTGAGGTAAGTCCACTAACCTAATGTGTTAAATGTTCTTGCAGGTGGGAGTTATAAGGGAAGGAGTGATTGCTAACATGTTTTATGCAGGATCGGAGTTTGGGATTGTTTGTTTATTTTCTGCAAATTAGAAGCGCTGTTTGATATCAACTGCTGTGCATGCCTTACATACTTTGAGGATCACGACACCTGCACACACAAGCGCCTAAACCCAAGCCGCGAAACACTCTTTTTAGGTCGCCATAGATAGGGATCAGTATGCAAAGCCTTAGCGTTCGATTGCGCCTGGGTTGACCATATCCGATCCCGCTCGCTACCTGAATTGATGATTCTTCCCACTTGACGTTCGATTGCGCTTGTGGGCAAAGTCGTCGGATCAGATAGTGGGAGCCTTTTTAGGTCCATACTCTGTCCCTCCTTTTATTTTCTAGAGTCAATTCCTCACTTGTCTCATGCGCATGTGAATTGGTCGGTTGGTATACCTAAAACCAAAATAAAAGGGTCTGGTTGGTAAGGCTTTCTTACTCTTAGCTTGTAATTCATTCCCATGCACTTTAAATTCTGTATACCATGCATCCCATACACTCATGAGTGAGTTGTCATCTCGATGATTGGTTTGAAAGCCATTTTAGGATAGGAAGACAATTTTCCACACACTTTAAATTTTCGGATGTTGTATTTCCGCATCCTCCTCGTTCCCTTTAGACTTTGTATTAGGGATCTTTTGGAATGTATTTGCATATTTCTCAATTTTTTCTAGATTGGCAATGGCTTTCACTCCAATCATTGAGAGATCCTAGCCAATTGTATAATTTCTTTGGAGAGAAACCTGGGTTGAAACCCCATGACTGACTTCTTTTGGTCAAATGAGGACGCTTTAACCCTTATTTCACCAAAAGAAAATATGGAATTGGGCTAGTGCATTCACATTGCATCTCCATTCATTCCGCATCATAACCCGCGGTAATTGATTTTAGCATATTCTTGCATGGGGAAATCGGATATTAAGGTCAACCCTGTAGAGCCGTCTCAACCCGGATAACCAGGCTTACGCTTGGGGCGTTTAGTGGGTCTCGTCAAGGTCAACCACCGACCTGCCCTCATCCAGGCCTTGGCAAGGAGTACATCGAGTTGCTCAAGGAGTACCGATACCCCCTGGTGGAACCACACGTACCAGAACATATGGGACCGCCGCCAGCAGAGGAAGATGAAGACCTGCATGCGTGGGACTCGGATGAATTAGAGGTCGTCGAGGATGCCTTAGCCTCCAAGCGCCCTTGGACAGAATAGACGATTTCCCCATTTGATTTTGCTTTCGATTGTAATAAGTTCATGACATTTACATATATGATCATTCATCATGGTTTTCTTAAAGTAAATAATTACCACGGGTTATTCATCTTCTTGATGGTATGCTCATTCACGTTTAATGAGTAGAAAGACCCTTTACATGAGGCTAAGGCTCATGATCGAGTCCTTCCTCCCATTAACCACGTATGAACATGGTATCGAGAAGGTTTTAGACTTCTACACTTTCGCTTTCCTCGCGAGTTCCTAACTTCGCTATCTTTAAACAGGTTAAATTCTATAGTCACGAAGACCCGCAGCAAGACGCGAAAAATGGCGGAAGAGCTGACTTCCAGAGTGACTGGCCTCGAAGACCAGATCAACATAATGGCCGCAATGATGGCGGAAATGAAATCAATGATGACGACCGCGCAAGGGAAAGCCCCAATCGCGCCTGAAGTCAATCCCAGCACGTCAACCGACTCTGACACCAACCAGACCACCAGCACTGAATCCGAGAAAGAGGTGCCCCACAAGACCCCTCCGTTTGCAATCGACCTGGAGAAAGAGAAGATGGAAAGACCACCGGCTAAGATCGAAGAGGGCGCGAGGAGGCTCGCGAAGATCGAAGAATGTTTGAGTAGCCAGGGTTACGAACTGGCTAGGTTCGACAAAATCTCACCATTCACCAAGATAGAAGTCCCGGCCGGGTATAAGGAGCCGGAGTTCGTGAGGAAGTATGATGGGACAGGCTGTCCCCGAGCTCACCTGAAATACTACCTGCACAAGATGGCGCATTACTCAGATTACATTCCACTGCTCATGAATACCTTCCAAGAGAGTTTGGCAGGTGCCGCTTTGTCCTGGTTTATCGAGTTGGATCTTGAGAACTATGATGGATGGGAGGATCTAGCTGGAGATTTTCTGCGTCAGTATAAATTCAATATTGCAACAGCTCCTACTAGAGAGGATCTTCGAGAGAGAGCAAGAGGGAGGGCGAAAGTATTCGAGTCTATGCGCAGCGTTGAAGGGCTATAGCAATGCAAGTTAAACCCTCCATCCCAGAAGATGAACTTATAGAGCTATTTCTAAGAGCGCTTCCATTTGAACTATTTGACAAGCTGAATACTTCCGGGTGTCTGACCTTTACCCATCTTGTGAAAGTGGGAGAACGCGCACAATGGGCCATGAAGAAGAAAAAAGCACATGAAGTACCATCAAGGCAACAATATCCTAGAAATGAGGATAATGAACCCTCAATGGATGTGGCGTTTGTGCCAGATCCTCTTAAGCAGAATAATCTGTCGGAACCAACTCTCACTCAGGAAAACACCTCTTGGGAAACACCGAGAGTTTTCAAGTCCAAAAAAAAATCACCAATGCATTTCACACCACTTCCCATACCGCTCTCAAAGCTACTCCCAATACTCTTGGAAAGGGAAATGGTAACTAAGGAAGTATCGAGATATAATCCTCCCAAGTTCAAGAGTTACGATGAGACCAAATCATGCGCTTACCATATAGGAGAAAGGGGGCACGATACAGACAATTGTATCCGGCTCAAGATTAAGGTTCAGAAACTCATCGACGACGGTGTACTGGATTTCAAGGAGGAAGAGCCTAACGTTCACCAAGATCCCTAGCTCACTATCAAGGGATCAACGTGATATTAGGAAATGGCGAAGAGGATAAGATCTTTCTTTCTCCCTCCTTATTACATTTAGATCGTTGCATTTCATTTCATCGCAACTTCAATCCATTCGTTGCATTTTCAATTCGTTTGGTTGTGTCTCACTTTGTAGAAGGAAAGCATCTCTGGATCTCGGGCCATTGGTCCAAGTGGTATACCTTGTAATGCGGCCTCATCATTTGAATTTCAATAAGATGCATATGCATGCTTTATTGAGGACGTGCGGGAATATTTCAAACCAGCCCAATGATGACACTTATCTTCGATTTTCGAAGCTTGAGGCCTGGATTCCCGCATGTTTCCTAGTCTTGAAATGAAATTTAAAGGAACAAGGATATCCAAGGTTATGAGGATTAGTTCCTATTCCTTAAACTCATTTTCAAACAATTACCTTTCATGCTTAATCATCCTTTATTTCATCAAAAGAATATTTAAAAAGGATTTTCTTAAAACTTCATTCATATATGTTGATCTTAGTCATATGATAGTTTGTGCAGAATACTACGAGGAACGGCACTCTAAGAAGGTAAATGTAATCGTTTCAATGGAAACACCTCATATACGAATTGACTTGTCAACTTAATTCTCAACGGACAGGTGGAAATGATTCAAGTTATTGAGATGGACATTTGAAGATGAACAAAGAGAGTATTGAAAACGAATTTTTCATCCCTCGCTAAAGAGCATACTGGGGCAAAATACCTAAAAAGAGAGATGGGTT
>JAGVVM010022059.1:0-10492 GCA_019149425.1 Psidium friedrichsthalianum
AACGGTTTAGGTGGGCCGGGCACACCCGACCCGCGGTCCGAAAACCAAATTAGCAAATAATAAAAAAATAAAACAATAAAAAAGTAATAAACAAAAAACAAAAAAAAAAATACGAAAATAAGAAAACAAAAAAAATTCTAAAAAAAAATCTAGTAAAATTTAGAAATGCGGGAATATAAGAAAATAACATAAAAAATAATAAATCACAAAAAAATAATTAAAAAAATAAAATGAAAATTTAGAAAGAATAGGAAAAATATTAGAAAATAAAATTAATAATAAAATTCCAAAAAAATTTATAAAAAAATCCTAAAATAGGAAAAATCCTAAAAAATCACAAAAATTTTCAAAAAATCAGAAAATATTAAAAAATTCAAAAAATAGGAAAAATTCTAAGAAACTTAAAAAAAAATTCTTAAAAAAATAAAAAATCTAAAAAATAGGAAAAAATTCAGAAAAATCACAAAAAATAAATCCAAAAAAATCCAGAAAAATAGGAAATCCAAAAAAATTCTAAAAAAAATCAAAAAAAAATCCTCAAAAAAAATTCGAAAAGTGTCCAAAATAGGGAAAAATCCTTAGAAAATTCTTAGAAAAGTCTAAAAATTCTAGAAAAATTACAAAAAAATTCAGAAAAATTTTTCAAAAAATAGGGAAAAACCACATTCAACTGTTTGACCTAATTTCACATTTTAGGACTCCCCGAGCTTCCCAAATGACCATTCTGCCCCTCTGGTCAGTCTGACCCAAATCATTCCAAATCATCCCAAATCACCCTTGAACCTAATTGGTGTGTTTCCTCGACTTCTAGGACTCCCGTTGTTTGTTTTGACTGATAGTGGTGTGATTTCCCTCTGAATTGATTACTTGATTGCGCATTTGTTTATATGATTGTGATTGATAGGATAAATACTCATATTTGCATGAACCCTTAGACTTTTTAGAGCCTACCTCAATCAATCTCGCCTGCATGAATTCCTTAGATTAGGAAAATCACCCAACTTAGGTACCGAAAGGGCGTCGATAGCAATATCGACGTAACAAAGTCCCCGAATCTAGATCTCTGGTTTTCGTAGGATCGAACGATCCCTCCCAATCGTTCGGTAGGGTTCCCAGTCATACCCTCCAATAAATGGCTGGTGGCGACTCCGATGGCATGCACACCATTCACATGTCACCTGACCACACCAAGGTCGATCTCGATTTAAAATTTCCTGACGCGATTTGGTATGGGCCTGGGAGGGCCCGAGCGAAGCCCAGATACCCAATGGGCCGAGCAATCCATTAACCCCCTCGGGACCCGGAAATCTCGGGAGGGTCTCGACAGATTGGCGACTCCGCTGGGGAAAAATTTAACCCATTAGAGGACTTGAGCCGATTAAAAAGTTGGGTGCTTTCTAACACATTTTTCTGCAGGCGCTCTTGAAGGTGAGGTAAGTCCACTAACCTAATGTGTTAAATGTTCTTGCAGGTGGGAGTTATAAGGGAAGGAGTGATTGCTAACATGTTTTATGCAGGATCGGAGTTTGGGATTGTTTGTTTATTTTCTGCAAATTAGAAGCGCTGTTTGATATCAACTGCTGTGCATGCCTTACATACTTTGAGGATCACGACACCTGCACACACAAGCGCCTAAACCCAAGCCGCGAAACACTCTTTTTAGGTCGCCATAGATAGGGATCAGTATGCAAAGCCTTAGCGTTCGATTGCGCCTGGGTTGACCATATCCGATCCCGCTCGCTACCTGAATTGATGATTCTTCCCACTTGACGTTCGATTGCGCTTGTGGGCAAAGTCGTCGGATCAGATAGTGGGAGCCTTTTTAGGTCCATACTCTGTCCCTCCTTTTATTTTCTAGAGTCAATTCCTCACTTGTCTCATGCGCATGTGAATTGGTCGGTTGGTATACCTAAAACCAAAATAAAAGGGTCTGGTTGGTAAGGCTTTCTTACTCTTAGCTTGTAATTCATTCCCATGCACTTTAAATTCTGTATACCATGCATCCCATACACTCATGAGTGAGTTGTCATCTCGATGATTGGTTTGAAAGCCATTTTAGGATAGGAAGACAATTTTCCACACACTTTAAATTTTCGGATGTTGTATTTCCGCATCCTCCTCGTTCCCTTTAGACTTTGTATTAGGGATCTTTTGGAATGTATTTGCATATTTCTCAATTTTTTCTAGATTGGCAATGGCTTTCACTCCAATCATTGAGAGATCCTAGCCAATTGTATAATTTCTTTGGAGAGAAACCTGGGTTGAAACCCCATGACTGACTTCTTTTGGTCAAATGAGGACGCTTTAACCCTTATTTCACCAAAAG
This sequence comes from Psidium friedrichsthalianum, assembly GCA_019149425.1. Taxonomy (NCBI): domain Eukaryota; kingdom Viridiplantae; phylum Streptophyta; class Magnoliopsida; order Myrtales; family Myrtaceae; genus Psidium; species Psidium friedrichsthalianum. The sequence goes on from JAGVVM010022059.1 coordinate 2,327, forward strand.
AAAATATGGAATTGGGCTAGTGCATTCACATTGCATCTCCATTCATTCCGCATCATAACCCGCGGTAATTGATTTTAGCATATTCTTGCATGGGGAAATCGGATATTAAGGTCAACCCTGTAGAGCCGTCTCAACCCGGATAACCAGGCTTACGCTTGGGGCGTTTAGTGGGTCTCGTCAAGGTCAACCACCGACCTGCCCTCATCCAGGCCTTGGCAAGGAGTACATCGAGTTGCTCAAGGAGTACCGATACCCCCTGGTGGAACCACACGTACCAGAACATATGGGACCGCCGCCAGCAGAGGAAGATGAAGACCTGCATGCGTGGGACTCGGATGAATTAGAGGTCGTCGAGGATGCCTTAGCCTCCAAGCGCCCTTGGACAGAATAGACGATTTCCCCATTTGATTTTGCTTTCGATTGTAATAAGTTCATGACATTTACATATATGATCATTCATCATGGTTTTCTTAAAGTAAATAATTACCACGGGTTATTCATCTTCTTGATGGTATGCTCATTCACGTTTAATGAGTAGAAAGACCCTTTACATGAGGCTAAGGCTCATGATCGAGTCCTTCCTCCCATTAACCACGTATGAACATGGTATCGAGAAGGTTTTAGACTTCTACACTTTCGCTTTCCTCGCGAGTTCCTAACTTCGCTATCTTTAAACAGGTTAAATTCTATAGTCACGAAGACCCGCAGCAAGACGCGAAAAATGGCGGAAGAGCTGACTTCCAGAGTGACTGGCCTCGAAGACCAGATCAACATAATGGCCGCAATGATGGCGGAAATGAAATCAATGATGACGACCGCGCAAGGAAAAGCCCCAATCGCGCCTGAAGTCAATCCCAGCACGTCAACCGACTCTGACACCAACCAGACCACCAGCACTGAATCCGAGAAAGAGGTGCCCCACAAGACCCCTCCGTTTGCAATCGACCTGGAGAAAGAGAAGATGGAAAGACCACCGGCTAAGATCGAAGAGGGCGCGAGGAGGCTCGCGAAGATCGAAGAATGTTTGAGTAGCCAGGGTTACGAACTGGCTAGGTTCGACAAAATCTCACCATTCACCAAGATAGAAGTCCCGGCCGGGTATAAGGAGCCGGAGTTCGTGAGGAAGTATGATGGGACAGGCTGTCCCCGAGCTCACCTGAAATACTACCTGCACAAGATGGCGCATTACTCAGATTACATTCCACTGCTCATGAATACCTTCCAAGAGAGTTTGGCAGGTGCCGCTTTGTCCTGGTTTATCGAGTTGGATCTTGAGAACTATGATGGATGGGAGGATCTAGCTGGAGATTTTCTGCGTCAGTATAAATTCAATATTGCAACAGCTCCTACTAGAGAGGATCTTCGAGAGAGAGCAAGAGGGAGGGCGAAAGTATTCGAGTCTATGCGCAGCGTTGAAGGGCTATAGCAATGCAAGTTAAACCCTCCATCCCAGAAGATGAACTTATAGAGCTATTTCTAAGAGCGCTTCCATTTGAACTATTTGACAAGCTGAATACTTCCGGGTGTCTGACCTTTACCCATCTTGTGAAAGTGGGAGAACGCGCACAATGGGCCATGAAGAAGAAAAAAGCACATGAAGTACCATCAAGGCAACAATATCCTAGAAATGAGGATAATGAACCCTCAATGGATGTGGCGTTTGTGCCAGATCCTCTTAAGCAGAATAATCTGTCGGAACCAACTCTCACTCAGGAAAACACCTCTTGGGAAACACCGAGAGTTTTCAAGTCCAAAAAAAATCACCAATGCATTTCACACCACTTCCCATACCGCTCTCAAAGCTACTCCCAATACTCTTGGAAAGGGAAATGGTAACTAAGGAAGTATCGAGATATAATCCTCCCAAGTTCAAGAGTTACGATGAGACCAAATCATGCGCTTACCATATAGGAGAAAGGGGGCACGATACAGACAATTGTATCCGGCTCAAGATTAAGGTTCAGAAACTCATCGACGACGGTGTACTGGATTTCAAGGAGGAAGAGCCTAACGTTCACCAAGATCCCTAGCTCACTATCAAGGGATCAACGTGATATTAGGAAATGGCGAAGAGGATAAGATCTTTCTTTCTCCCTCCTTATTACATTTAGATCGTTGCATTTCATTTCATCGCAACTTCAATCCATTCGTTGCATTTTCAATTCGTTTGGTTGTGTCTCACTTTGTAGAAGGAAAGCATCTCTGGATCTCGGGCCATTGGTCCAAGTGGTATACCTTGTAATGCGGCCTCATCATTTGAATTTCAATAAGATGCATATGCATGCTTTATTGAGGACGTGCGGGAATATTTCAAACCAGCCCAATGATGACACTTATCTTCGATTTTCGAAGCTTGAGGCCTGGATTCCCGCATGTTTCCTAGTCTTGAAATGAAATTTAAAGGAACAAGGATATCCAAGGTTATGAGGATTAGTTCCTATTCCTTAAACTCATTTTCAAACAATTACCTTTCATGCTTAATCATCCTTTATTTCATCAAAAGAATATTTAAAAAGGATTTTCTTAAAACTTCATTCATATATGTTGATCTTAGTCATATGATAGTTTGTGCAGAATACTACGAGGAACGGCACTCTAAGAAGGTAAATGTAATCGTTTCAATGGAAACACCTCATATACGAATTGACTTGTCAACTTAATTCTCAACGGACAGGTGGAAATGATTCAAGTTATTGAGATGGACATTTGAAGATGAACAAAGAGAGTATTGAAAACGAATTTTTCATCCCTCGCTAAAGAGCATACTGGGGCAAAATACCTAAAAAGAGAGATGGGTTCCTCAGGCAGCGAAACAACTTCTCAGAGGGAGTATTTTGCTTTTAAGAAATTCAAGTCAAATAAAAATGCGTGCTCATATCTCTTTCTTTCACATACAGGTGAAGAAGAAGGAAGAACCAAGCAAGGGGCATGGCGAGCCAAATAAGGATTATAAGAATTCATCATGTCAAAGCCTAGGGCAAACGGCTCAATTAGAATGGATTTTTCGGCATTGGAATGGATGGGATTGGAACACATATGTGAAGGGATAAAAGTATCGTTCCGATTTTTGCTTCAAATTTGAGAATATACACTGACTGTTAATCATTTTGTTTTCCCCAGAGAATTCCGGCCACGGCGGTCAGGTAAGTGTCTCTCAACCTAAAACTTTTCAATCATCATGTCATCAGTAAGTCGCATTATCAACAAAGAATTTTTGAAATGACTTGATTCGCATTCGCATTCAAAAAATCTCTACGAGGTTACCTAAGAAAATCTGAAGCATACATGTGTTATGATCTCCTGCGTGGGGACTAATTTTTGATGAGATAAAAATGAATCTTCAAATGAGGATGATTAGACTGTCAAGCTGGAGTAACCCAAAATCAGAGAGGCAAACCACGCCCAAACACATCCCTATACACTTGAGAGATGAGTGAGAGATAGGTGAAATGAAATAAAAAACCTTGTCCATGAATGTAGGGATCATTTGCAGTGGTTACATAGATTGAAGTGATGAAAGGCACGTTCAATTCTCTATCCTAAACACATAATAACCCTTTGCTAACCCATTTGAGCCTATAAAGGGAGAATTCAAAAATGACCCTGTCAAGAACCACCCCACACCGGGGCAATTTGGAGGTTCATTGGTCGGTTCCTAGGAGAAAAGATCAAGGTAAGACTTTATTGTGCTAACTTGCATCAACCTTTTCGTGGTAACTTCAGGTGGTATCCCGTGGAGATCTGAAACATCAAAGTGAAGGAGAGCAGTTCATTTCTCTATCCTACACACTTTGTCCTTTGAAAAGCCAATTTGAGCCTTCAGATCTTCATTTCAAAACCCAGTTGGTGATCACCCCCCTACACTAGGGCAATGCATATGACTTACAAAAAAAAAGAAGAAGCAAAGCACCTGGTGAAAGCAAGGCTAAAGCCCATTATTGAAGAAGAGCAACAATGTTTGAAAAGCCAGTCGAAAGAAATACAATGAAAATGTCAAAAGGCAATAGGGCTGATAAAAGCAAAGTGCCTGGTAAAAGCAAGGCCAAAGCCCTTCATGAGGAACAAAAGCCACGATACTCAAAATAAAGTGTCGAAAAAGGAAATCTGTTGGCAGACAAGTGACCAAAGCAAAGAAAACATGGAGCTTAGTTGAATATAAGTATCCAGAGAACCTTTGGGGGGGCTTAAGATATAGATTTAACCCCCAGCAGCCATGACAGTTGGTAAGGATGCAAAGGTGATCACCAACATATCGTACCTCTCACCCAAAAAATGGCCTTTTCGAGCCTACCTTGAACCGATGTTACAACCTATCCCGAAAGCCTCTCCTGATTGAGACGTTTCAGGTCAACACGGGATTTCACACAAGAGGCTGCTGCCTAAAGGAGTAAGTACAATCCGGCCTTATCTGATCTTCGAGGTTCTTGACTTGTAAATCCGAAGAAGTCGCTTTTAAAATGTTGATTCTTTTCTGAAAACCTCAAAATGCCTACCCATTGCGTAAGCTTTTGACCAAACCTACATTACGGTCCCTTAGAAGACCTTCTCTGATCAATCAGGTTGTATACACTGCAAATGGTCCCGAAATTCTTGGCATAGGTTTCGAGTGTTAGTTTGAGTGTTTCAAGAAATCTTCCCCAGTGAGAAAGCAAAATCTCTCAGAAATGAATATTGTGAGAAGTCCTCCCTGATAAAGGTACTCCAGTTGATATGACTGATCGAACTCATCTGGCGACTTCAGATTTATTGATTCAAAATCATCCTAGCAAAGGATTTTCGATCACACATGTAGGTTGCAAGATTGTCTTGATTAACCATCTTATGCACCTCGCATTTATTGAAACAAGTCCATATGACTCGCGGAGGCATGACTCATGTTGAAAATTGCATATGTTTGATGTATCAGAATTCTTTCTAAACTTTTCATTCACCAATATAATGATTCGGGTTTGAGCTTCTGCAGATTCTCTGGTTCCACCCAGATCCCAGAATGGCGCCTTCTTTGGTAAAATGATTCAGAATTAAAAATTTCTGCATGACTCTTGATTTTGTCAGATCTCATAATAGCACCCAAGATCAGTTCAACGGTAGACACCGCCTAAAGGATCAGCTCAACGGTAGACACCGCCTAAAGGATCAGCTCAACGGTAGACACCGCCTAAAGGATCAACTTAACGGTAGACACCGCCTAAAGGATCAGTTCAACGGTAGACACCGCCTAAAGGATCAGCTCAACGGTAGACACCGCCTAAAGGATCAGCTCAACGGTAGACACCGCCTAAAGGATCAACTCAACGGTAGACACCGCCTAAAGGATCAGCTCAACGGTAGACACCGCCTAAAGGATCAACTCAACGGTAGACACCGCCTAAAGGATCAGCTCAACGGTAGACACCGCCTAAAGGATCAGCTCAACGGTAGACACCGCCTAAAGGATCAGCTCAACGGTAGACACCGCCTAAAGGATCAGCCCAACGGTAGACACCGCCTAAAGGATCAACTTAACGGTAGACACCGCCTAAAGGATCAGTTCAACGGTAGACACCGCCTAAAGGATCAGCTCAACGGTAGACACCGCCTAAAGGATCACTCAACGGTAGACACCGCCTAAAGGATCAGCTCCACGGTAGACACCGCCTAAAGGATCAACTCAACGGTAGACACCGCCTAAAGGATCAGGTCAACGGTAGACACCGCCTAAAGGATCAGCTCAACGGTAGACACCGCCTAAAGGATCAGTTCAACGGTAGACACCGCCTAAAGGATCAGCTCAACGGTAGACACCGCCTAAAGGATCAACTCAACGGTAGACACCGCCTAAAGGATCACTCAACGGTAGACACCGCCTAAAGGATCAACTCAACGGTAGACACCGCCTAAAGGATCAGTTCAACGGTAGACACCGCCTAAAGGATCAGCCCAACGGTAGACACCGCCTAAAGGATCAGCCCAACGGTAGACACCGCCTAAAGGATCAGCTCAACGGTAGACACCGCCTAAAGGATCAGCTCAACGGTACTAAGTCCTTGATATAGGCACCAAGCCCTTCAAAGCAACAAAGTTCTTGATACAGGCACCGAAGTCCTTATTACAGGCATTTTCATGGGGCGACCTACCATACGGGTCAAATCTTAATCGAGTTTTAATCAGTAGAATCCTTTCATTAGGAATCTGCCATGGGGTGACCTACCATACAGGTCGAATCTTAATCAAATTTTACTAGTAGAATCCTTTCACTGGAATCTGCCATGGGGTGACCTACCATACGGGTCAATCTTAATCAAATTTAATCAGTAGAATCCTTTCATTAGGAATCTACCATGGGGTGACCTACCATACGGGTCGATCTCAATCAAGTTTTAATCAGTAGAATCCTTTCACTGGGAATCTGCCATGGGATGGCCTACCATACGGGTCGAATCTGAATCAAATTTTAATCAGTAGAATCCTTTCATTAGGAATCTGCCATGGGGTGACTTACCATACGGGTCGAATCTCAATCGAGTTTTAATCAGTAGAATCCTTTCACTAGGAATCTGCCATGGGGTGACCTACCATACGGGTCTAAGTTCAATCACCCTGAGGTTTTCTCATAACGAATCCTTAGGTCTTCATTCTAGAGTGGTCAATGGCGACGCGAGGCAAACAGGTAAGTTCCAGGTAAATCTCCTGACTCTTTCTTCCCCCTCTCCCCCCACATCAAAGTGAGCAGCATGAAATTTGGACTTAAGCTTTCAAGGAGGAAACTAGAGTTGGATGTCACGACTTTTAATTTTCCCAGTAGAGTCGGTTAGATCTCAAGTGTCAGTTTGTCTTTGAGAGTGATCTCTCACGAGACCACTCTCAAAGAGGGGCAGCTGTTGACACTTGATTTTTGGTCAATTTTATTTTTTAAAATTTTTAGAAAATCCATAAAAATTCAGAAAATTGAAAAATCAACTTTGGGGACCTTGGCATGGCCTAGAGAACCAATTTTGAGCAAAAAATAATTTTCCATATTTTTCATATTTTTCTGCATTTTATTTTCAAAAATTCATAAAAAATTAATAAAAAATGAGAAAATTGTAAAATCAACTTTGGGGACCTCAGCCTAGCCTAGGGAACCAATTTTGAACAAAAAATAATTTTCCTTATTTTTTGCATTTTTAATATTTTTCAGAAATTAGGAAAATAATAAAAATTAATAAAAAATAGCATTTGAAGCCAGAAAATTACCAAAAAATAGTCAATATTTTTAATTTAATTTTATCTTCATTTTTGATGAATAAATTTTGAAAAATAAAGTCTGGAATCTAGGTTTCTTTGTTAATTTCATTTTTCAGATATTTAAATAATTCTAGAAATTCCATTTTAGCTCTGTAATTTTCCAATTTTACATTTTTAGAGTCGTGTCATCCTCCTCTATTTTTCAAAATTAAAATCAAGTCCAAAAGCCCTCAGAATTGTCCAATTTCGCTAAAAAGGACCAAAATGCAATTTCTGATTTTTCAAATTAGTCCCTAAAATCACTTAAAATGCAATTAAAAATTTTCTAGGGACTGAATTGAAAATAGGGCGACGTCACCCCCTAGATTTTGACCTTCTGAATCCATTGGTGGCATCAATTTTTGCAAAAAAGGCCATTAAGACTTTGGATTTTGCAAAATGGGTTCTCGGGTCAAACCTAAAAATTGGGGTTTTTATAAATACTGAAAATTTTGAGAGAAAAATGCCATATACAAAACCAACCCCGGTTCTCACTCCTGCGCGCGCACTGATCTTCAAAAAGGGAGTCTGTTGAGGGAGATTCGGAGAAATCAGGGTTTAGTTGAGACGAAGATCGGATGAGATTGACCCGACCCGGTCAACCTTTTGACCGAGAAACCAGAGACAATTCTGGTTTCTCAGTCTCGCGCGCGCGTGGAATTTCAAAAGAGGAACGATGCTGTTGAGAATCACCAGGGATTCGCAGAAATCCTCGGTGCGAATAAAGGAAAAGATGGCCATTCTGTTAGGCGAAGGGATTTTTGTCACGAAGGGGGGAGAGTCTGGGAGTTCCTTTCACGCAAGAAAGAGGGCTCTTAAAAAAAGTAAGCTAAGAAAAAGAGCAAAAAGGAGTCTGACACAAAAGGGGAATAGAGAGAGTAGCTTTGAAAAGTCAAAAAGCTAAAAAGGATCCAATTGGAA
>JAGVVM010022060.1:0-26142 GCA_019149425.1 Psidium friedrichsthalianum
GGGGCCAACGCACCCGTAACGCTGCAGCCCAAACATCTCAAGGATCGTGCGCTTAGCTTCGTCCCTCGGAGGTTCAGCGACAGACTGGTCTCTGACTGCTCTTAATTACTTCCCTTTGGTGACAATAGTTTTTAAGCGCCTATGAGTAGGACTTTGAGCCGAATTGAAACGGTTTGGAGTGCTTTTCCTAACCTGTTTTTTTTCTGCATATTGGGGCGGCGCTCATGAAGGTGAGGTAAGTCTCACTAACGAATGTGTAAATGTTCTTGCAGATGGGAGTTATAAGGGGAGGAGTGATTGCTAACGTGTTTTATGCAGGATTGGAGTTTGGGATTGTTTGTTTATTTCTTGCAAATTAGAAGCGCTGTTTGATATTAACTGCTGTGCATGCCCTGCATACCTTGAGGATCACGACACATTACACACACAAGCGCCTAAGCCCAAGCCAACCGCGAAACACTCTTTTAGGTCGCCATAGATAGGGATCGGTATGGCAAAGCCCTTTAAGTGCGCCATATTCACGAGTATTGTTTGATTCCCGCTCGCTATTGTTGAATTGATGATTCTCCCCACTTGACGTTCGATTGCGCTTGTGCGGTTGCGCTTGTGGGCAAAGTCGTCGGATCAGATAGTGGGGAGCCTTTTTAGGTCCATACTCTGTCCCTCCTTTTATTTTCTAGAGTCAATTCCTCACTTGTCTCATGCGCATGTGAATTGGGTCGGTTGGTATCCTACCTAAAACCAAAATAAAAGGGTCTGGTTGGTAAGGCTTTCTTACTCTTACTCTAGTAATTTCATTCCCATGCACTTTAATTCTGTATACCATGCATCCCATACACTCATGAGTGAGTTGTCATCTCGATGATTGGTTTGAAAGCCATTTTAGGATAGGAAGACAATTTTCACATACACTTTAAATTTTGGATGTTGTATTTCCGCATCCTCCTCGCTCCCTTTAGAACTAATGTATTAGGGATCTTTTGAGATGTATTCACATATTTTTCAATTTTTTTTTATAGGCAATGGCTTTCATTCCAATCATTGAGAGATCCTAGCCAATTGCATAATTTCTTTGGGAGAAATCTGATTAAAACCCTCCTACTGACTTCTTTTGGTCAAATGAGGACGCTTTAACCCTTATTTCACCAAAAGAAAATATGGAATTGGGCTAGTGCATTCACATTGCATCCCCCTTCTGCATTATAACCCGTGGTAATTAATTTTAGCATGTCATTGCATATTCAAAATAGATGGGGAAATCGGATATTAAGGTCATCCAGTTCCACGCAAGGAGCTTACAGCATGGTGGAGCCGCCTCAGTCCAGACGACAAGCCTACGTCGAAGAACGTCGCGTCAGCTCGCACGCTGCCCTGAGTGGAGCCATACACACCAGGACACGTGGGACCACACGCCAGCCAATTGAGGAGGCGAAGACCCGCAATATGGGATTTGGATCAATCGAAGTCGTCAGGATGCCTTAGCCTCCAAGCGCCGCCGGACTGAATAGACGATTTCCCCATTTGATTTTGCTGCCTTCAATTGTAATAAATTCATATATGATCATTCATCATGGTTTTCTTAAAGTAAATAATTACCACGGGTTATTCACCTTCTTGATGGTATGCTCATTCACGTTTAATGAGTAGAAAGACCCTTTACATGAGGCTAAGGCTCATGATCGAGTCCTTCCTCCCATTAACCACGTATGAACATAATATCGAGAAGGTTTTAGATTTCTGCACTTTCGCTTTCCTCGCGAGTTCCTAACTTCGCTATCTTTTTTTAAACAGGTGAAATTCTGTAGTCCACGAAGACCCGCAGCAAGACGCGAAAAATGGCGGAAGAGCTGACTTCCAGAGTGCTGGCCTCGAAGACCAGATCAACATGATGGCCGACATGATGGCAATGATGATGAACAGAAAAGTCCCCTAATGCACCAGGGGTTAATCCGTACGCAATCCCAGTACGTCAACTGACTCCGACACCAACCAGACCACTAGTACCGAGTCTGAAAGGAGGCACGAAAAAAGACCCCCCTCTTTGCTTGATCGACCTAGGGAGAAGAATGAAGGAAAGACCCCCGTAAAGACGGAGAAGGGCAAGGAGGCTCGCGAAAATCGAAGAATGCTTGAGTAGCCAGGTTACGAACTGGCCAGGTTCGACAAGATCTCACCATTCACCAAGATAGAAGTCCCGGCCGGGTATAAGGAGCGGAGTTTGTGAGGAAGTATGATGGGACAGGCTGTCCCCGAGCTCACCTGAAATACTACCTGCACAAGATGGCGCATTACTCAGATTACATTCCACTGCTCATGAATACCTTCCAGGAGAGTTTGGCAGGCGCCGCTCTGTCCTGGTTTATCGAGTTGGATCTTGAGAACTATGATGGATGGGAGGATCTAGCTGGAGATTTTCTACGTCAGTATAAATTCAATATTGCAACAGCTCCTACTAGAGAGGATCTTCTTAGAGAGAGCAAGAGGGAGGACGAAAGTATTCGAGTCTATGCGCAGCGTTGGAGAGCTGTAGCAATGCAAGTTAAACCCTCCATCCCAGAAGATGAACTTATAGAGCTATTTCTAAGAGCGCTTCCATTTGAACTATTTGACAAGCTGAATACTTCCGGGTGTCTGACCTTTACCCATCTTGTGAAAGTGGGAGAACGCGCAGAATGGGCCATGAAGAAGAAAAAAGCACCTGAAGTACCATCAAGGCAACAATATCCTAAAAATGAGGATAATGAACCCTCAATGGATGTGGCGTTTGTGCCAGATCCTCTTAAGCAGAATAATCTGTCGGAATCAACTCTCACTCAGGGAAACACCTCTTGGGAAACACCGAGAGTTTTCAAGTCCAAGAAAAAATCACCAATGCATTTCACACCACTTCCCATGCCGCTCTCAAAGCTACTCCCAATACTCTTGGAAAGGGAAATGGTAACTAAGGAAGTATCGAGATATAATCCTCCCAAGTTCAAGGGTTACGATGAGACCAAATCATGCGCTTACCATATAGGAGAAAGGGGGCACGATACAGACAATTGTATCCGGCTCAAGATTAAGGTTCAGAAACTTATCGACGACGGTGTACTGGATTTCAAGGAGGAAGAGCCTAACGTTCACCAAGATCCCTAGCTCACTATCAAGGGATCAACGTGATATTAGGAAATGGCGAAGAGGATAAGATCTTTCTTTCTCCCTCCTTATTACATTTAGATCGTTGCATTTCATTTCATCGCAACTTCAATTCATTTGTTGCATTTCCAATTCGTTTGGTTGTGTCTCACTTTGTAGAAGGAAAGCATCTTTGGATCTCGGGCCATCGGTCCAAGTGGTATACCTTGTAATGCGGCCTCATCATTTGAATTTCAATAAGATGCATATGCATGCTCTATTGAGGACGTGCGGGAATATTTCAAACCAGCCCAATGATGACACTTATCTTCGATTTTCGAAGCTTGAGGCCTGGATTCCCGCATGTTTCCTAGTTTTGAAATGAAATTTAAAGGAACAAGGATATCCAAGGATATGAGGATTAGTTCCTATTCCTTAAACTCATTTTCAAACAATTACCTTTCATGCTTAATCATCCTTTATTTCATCAAAAGAATATTTAAAAAGGATTTTCTTAAAACTTCATGCATATACGTTGATCTTACTCATATGATAGTTTGTGCAGAATACTACGAGGAACGGCACTCTAAGAAAGGTAAATGTAATCGTTTCAATGGAAACACCTCATATACGAATTGACTTGTCAACTTAATTCTCCACGGACAGGTGGAAATGATTCAAGTCATTGAGATGGACATTTGAAGATGAACAAAGAGAGTATTGAAAACGAATTTTTCATTCCTCGCTAAAGAGCATACTGGGGCAAAATACCTAAAAAAGAGATGGGTTCCTCAGGCAGCGAAACAACTTCTCAGAGGGAGTATTTTGCTTTAAGAAATTCAAGTCAAACAAAAATGCGTGCTCATATCTCTTTCTTTCACATACAGGTGAAGAAGAAGGAAGAACCAAGCAAGGGGCATGGCGAGCCAACAAGGATTATAAGAACTCGTGTCAAAGCCTAGGGCAAACGGCTCTAAATGTAATCAAGAAACTCGATTATGAAGAGTTTAAGTAGTCCTCAATATGGACTCAATTAGAAGACATCGACGCTTGACAAAAGATGGGAGGACCCAATGAATTAAGAGATAACTCATGGGTGTGGATCATCGCCATGATAGATTTCTATAATCCTTCAGTATTTGGATCGAGATACATAATCAAGAGTAAGCAGTATCGTATTTGAGATATGGAGCATACTCACATTTCTCATCTTAATAGGGATTTTTCGTCATGGTGGATGGATTGGAACACATAGTCAAGGGTAAAACTGTATCGTTCCGATTTTTGCTTCAAATTTGAGAATATACACTGACTTTTAATCATTTTGTTTTCCCCAGAGAATTCCGGCCACGGCGGTCAGGTAAGTGTCTCTCAACCTAAAACTTTTCAATTCATCATGTCATCAGTAAGTCGCATTATCAACAAAGAATTTTTGAAATGACTTGATTCGCATTCGCATTCAAAAATCTCTACGAGGTTACCTAAGAAAATCTGAAGCATACATGTGTTATGATCTCCTGCGTGGGGACTAATTTTTGATGAGATAAAATGAATCTTCAAATGAGGATGATTAGACATATCAGATTGGAGTAACCCAAATCAGAGAGGCAAACCACGCCCAAACACATCCCTATACACTTGAGAGATGAGTGAGAGATAGGTGAAATGAAATAAAAACCTTGTCCATGAATGTAGGGATCATTTGCAGTGGTTACATAGATTGAAGTGATGAAAGGCACGTTCAATTCTCTATCCTAAACACATAACAACCCTTTGCTAACCCATTTGAGCCTATAAAGGGAGAATTCAAAAATGACCCTGTCAAGAACCACCCCACACCGGGGCAATTTGGAGGTTCATTGGTCGGTTCCTAGGAGAAAAGATCAAGGTAAGGCTTTATTGTGCTAACTTGCATCAACCTTTTCGTGGTAACTTCAGGTGGTATCCCGTGGAGATCTGAAACATCAAAGTGAAGGAGAGCAGTTCATTTCTCTATCCTACACACTTTGTCCTTTGAAAAGCCAATTTGAGCCTTCAGATCTTCATTTCAAAACCCAGTTGGTGATCACCCCCTACACTGGGGCAATGCATATGACTTACCAAAAAAAAGAAGAAGCAAGGCCCTGGTGAAAGCAAGGCTAAAGCCCATTATTGAAGAAGAGCAACAATGTTTGAAAAGCCAGTCGAAAAGAATACAATGAAAATGTCAAAAGGCAATAGGGCTGATAAAAGCAAAGTGCCTGGTAAAAGCAAGGCCAAAGCCCTTCATGAGGAACAAAAGCCACGATACTCGAAATAAAGTGTCGAAAAAGGAAATCTGTTGGCAGACAAGTGACAAAGCAAAGAAAACATGGAGCTTAGTTGAATATAAGTATCCAGAGAACCTTTGGGGGGTTCAAGATATAGATTTAACCCCCAGCAGCCATGACAGTTGGTAAGGATGCAAAGGTGATCACCAACATATCGTACCTCTCACCCAAAAAATGGCCTTTTCGAGCCTACCTTGAACCAATGTTACAACCTATCCCGAAAGCCTCTCCTGATTGAGACGTTTCAGATCAACACGGGATTTCACACAAGAGGCTACTGCCTAAAGGAGTAAGTACAATCCGGCCTTATCTGATCTTCGAGGTTCTTGACTTGTAAACCCGAAGAAGTCGCTTTTAAAATGTTGATTCTTTTCTGAAAACCTCAAAATGCCTACCCATTGCGTAAGCCTTTGACCAAGCCTACATTACGGTCCCTTAGAAGACCTTCTCTGATCAATCAGGTTGTATACACTGCAAATGGTCCCGAAATTCTTGGCATAGGTTTCGAGTGTTAGTTTGAGTGTTTCAAGAAATCTTCCCCAGTGAGAAAGCAAAATCTCTCAGAAATGAATATTGTGAGAAGTCCTCCCTGATAAAGGTACTCCAGTTGATATGACTGATCGAACTCATCTGGTGACTTCAGATTTATTGATTCAAAATTATCCTAGCAAAGGATTTTCGATCACACATGTAGGTTGCAAGATTGTCTTGATTAACCATCTTATGCACCTCGCATTTATTGAAACAAGTCCATATGACTCGCGAGGGCATGACTCATGTTGAAAATTGCATATGTTTGATGTATCAAATTCTTTCTAAACTTTTCATTCACCAATATAATGATTCGGATTTGAACTTCTGCAGATTCTCTGGTTCCACCCAAATCCCAGAATGGCGCCTTCTTTGGTAAAATGATTCAGAATTAAAATTTCTGCATGACTCTTGATTTTGTCAGATCTCATAATACACCCAAGATCAGCTCAACGGTAGACACCGCCTAAAGGATCAGCTCAACGGTAGACACCGCCTAAAGGATCAACTCAACGGTAGACACCGCCTAAAGGATCAACTTAACGGTAGACACCGCCTAAAGGATCAGTTCAACGGTAGACACCGCCTAAAGGATCAGCTCAACGGTAGACACGCCTAAAGGATCAGCTCAACGGTAGACACCGCCTAAAGGATCAACTCAACGGTAGACACCGCCTAAAGGATCAGCTCAACGGTAGACACCGCCTAAAGGATCAGCCCAACGGTAGACACCGCCTAAAGGATCAGCTCAACGGTAGACACCGCCTAAAGGATCAGACTCAACGGTAGACACCGCCTAAAGGATCAGCTCAACGGTAGACACCGCCTAAAGGATCAACCCAATGGTAGACACCGCCTAAAGGATCAACTTAACGGTAGACACCGCCTAAAGGATCAGCTCAAACGGTAGACACCGCCTAAAGGATCAGCTCAACGGTAGACACCGCCTAAAGGATCACCTCAACGGTAGACACCGCCTAAAGGATCAGCTCAACGGTAGACACCGCCTAAAGGATCAGCCCAACGGTAGACACCGCCTAAAGGATCAACCCAATGGTAGACACCGCCTAAAGGATCAACTTAACAGTAGACACCGCCTAAAGGATCAGTTCAACGGTAGACACCGCCTAAAGGATCAGCTCAACGGTAGACACCGCCTAAAGGATCAGCTCAACGGTAGACACCGCCTAAAAGATCACCTCAACGGTAGACACCGCTTAAAGGATCAGCTCAACGGTAGACACCGCCTAAAGGATCAACTCAACGGTAGACACCGCCTAAAGGATCAGCCCAACGGTAGACACCGCCTAAAGGATCAACCCAACGGTAGACACCGCCTAAAGGATCAGCTTAACGGTAGACACCGCCTAAAGGATCATCTCAACGGTAGACACCGCCTAAAGGATCAGCTCAACGGTAGACACCGCCTAAAGGATCAACTCAACGGTAGACACCGCCTAAAGGATCAGCCAACGGTAGACACCGCCTAAAGGATCAACCCAATGGTAAAACACCGTCTAAAGGATTAGTTCAAAGGTAGACACCGCCTAAAGGATCAACTTAATGGTAGACACCGCCTGAAAGATCAGGCACAAAGTCCTTCATACAGGCACCAAGTCCTTGATATAGGCACAAAGTCTTTGATATAGGCACTGGCACCCAAAGTCCTTGATATAGGCACCAAAAATCCTTGATATATGCATAAAGTCCTTCTTACAGACGTTTCTATGGGGCGACCTACCACACAGGTCAAATCTCTATCAAATTTTAATCAGTAGAATCCTTTCATTAGGAATCTACCATGGGGTGACCCACCATACGGGTCGAATCTGATCAAATTTTAATAGTAGAATCCTTTCACTAGGAATCTGTCATGGGGTGACCTACCATACGGGTCGAATCTCAATCAAGTTTTAATCAGTAGAATCCTTTCATTAGGAATCTGCCATGGGGTGACCTACCATACGGGTCAAATCTGAATCGAATTTAATTAGTAGAATCCTTTCATTAGGAATCTGCCATGGGGTGACCTACCATACGGGTCCAAGTCCAATTACCCTAAGGTTTTCTTATAACGAATCCTTGGGTCTTCGTTCTTGAGCGGCCAATCGCGGCGCGAGGCAAACAGGTAAGTTCCAGGTAAATCTCCTGACTTTTTCCTCCATCTCTCTCCCCACATTAAGTGAGCAGCATAAAATTTGGGCTTGAGCTCTCAAGGAGGAAACTAGAGTTGGATGTCACGACTTTCCAATTTTTCCAGTAGAGTCGGTTAGATCTCAAGTGTCGTCTTGTCTTTGAGAGTGATCTCTCACGAGACCCCTCTCAAAGAGGGGCAGCTGTTGACACTTGATTTTTAACCAGTTTTAATTTTCATAAATTTTTAAAAATTCATAAAAATTCATAAAATTGAAAAATCAACTTTGGGGACCTTGGTTTGTCCTAGGGAACCAATTTTGAGCAAAAAATAATTTTCCTTATTTTTCGCATTTTTCTGCATTTTATTTTCAAAAATTCATAAAAAAAATATAAAAATTGAGAAAATTGAAAAAATCAACTTTGGGGACCTCATCCAAGCCTAGGGAACCAATTTTGAACAAAAAATAATTTTCCTTATTTTTTGCATTTTTAATATTTTTCAGAAATTAGGAAAATACTAAAAACTTAATAAAAAATAGCATTTGAGGCCAGAAAATTACCAAAAAAATAGTCGGTATTTTTATTTAATTTTCTCTTCATTTTGGATGAATAAATTTCGAAAAATAAAGTCTGGAATCTAGGGTTTCTTTGTTAATTTCATTTTTCAGAATATTTAAATAATTCTAGAAATTCCATTTTAGCCTTTTAATTTTCCACTTTTACATTTTTAGAGTCGTGTCATCCTTCTCTATTTTTCAAAATTAAATTCCAGCCCAAAATCCCTCATAATTGTCCAATTTCGCTAAAAAGGACCAAAATGAAATTTCTGATTTTTCAAATTAGTCCCTAAAATCGTTAAAAATGCAATTAAACTTTTCTAGGGACTGAATTGAAAATAGGGCGACGTCACCCACTAGATTTTGACCTTCTGAATCCAATGGTGGAAAACAATTTTTGCAAAAAAGGCCTTTAAGACTTTGGATTTTGCAAAATGGGTTCTCGGGTCAAACCTAAAAATTGGGGTTTTCGCGCAAATACTGGAGAATTTTTGAGAAAAATGCCATATACAAAACCAACCCCGGTTCTCACCTCCTGCGCGCGCACATGATCTTCAAAAAGGGAGTCTGTTGAGGGAGATTCGGAGAAATCAGGGTTTAGTTGAGACGAAGATCGGATGAGACAACTCGGGGAAGTTACGCTACTAAAATGGAGTTTAAAAGGAAAACAGGGGGGGAGCTCGCAAAGAACGCCCATTGAAGGCCTGTGAGTCCGCGGCTTCGAGCTTGCTTTCAAGACGATTCAGGCGACACGAAGCCACGATGTTTGGTCTAGGAGCTTCGCATTGATCTAGGGCGCACGCAGAACCAGCTTGAGCGCGCCGACAACACTGAATCGGTGAGCTCCATTAACAAGCTCTTCGAGGTCCGTCCATGGCGGATCCTCGATTTCTTCACCGTTCTTCGTCATTCATGGTTAGGATTCCCCTGCGATCCTTTTGCTCCTGTTTCCATGTTCATTTTGTGATGGTTTTGCATAAAACCCATGTTCTCCTCCCCAATCACCCGAACCTGTCGCGAGTCCCCAAGCTCACCTGCGTCGTTCCCGAGCTCCGTCATTGCCCAGGTAAGTCTCCTCGTACTCTTGCAATGTCGTGTGAGTATTTGAAAGGGCTGTCCCACGCTAGAAATGGTTAAGGTGAAGCATCGCCGGAGGTTAGCTCCGGCTAGGGTTCAGTCGAGCTCCTTCGGTTTGCTTATTAGCTGTAGATCTGATGCAAAGTGTTTAGGATGTCATCTGAGGTTGGTCGGCGTTGAAATCTCCAGGTTTAGTTGAATTTTAGGCGTCAGAATGGTGCTCCGACGAGGCGCCGACGATGGGACGCCGGCGCCGGTCGTCTTCTCCGGCGGTAGTCCGACCAGGCCAACAAAAAATTAATCGGACGGTAAGGAGAGCTGCCACGTGTCCCAATCTGGCAATTTCTGAGGAAAAATTTCTAATTCGGGCTTAGGGCAATGGGCCGGGTCTATTCGACCCGGTCCGTAAAACAAAAATAGAATAATAAAAAATAATAAAAATCCAGAAAATCAAATAAAAATCAAATAAAAAATATATAAAAAAACAAAAATAGAAAAATAATAAAATAGAAACGGCGTCGTTTTTGGGGTCGGGCTTAGAGTTTCATTCTGGGCCTTCGGGCCAGGTCCTCGGTTGGGCCGGGTTGACCCGACCCGGTCCGAAAAATTAGAAAATAATAAAAAATCAATAATGAAAAATAATAATAAACAATAAAAAATCAAAAAAATAATAAAGAATACAAAAAATAAAAAAAATTTCTAAATCTTATAAAAAAATTAAAATTCGGGAATTATGAGAAAATGAATAAAAAATAATAGAAAGTAATAAAAATCACAAAAAATCATAGAAATTTTACAAAAATTCAAAAATAAATGAAAATTTTAGAGAGAATAGGGAAATATTAGAAATAATATATAATAATAAAATTCCAAAAAAATATCTAAAATAGGGAAAATCCCTAAAAAAAAATTCACAAAAAAACTTCAAAAAAATTCAGAAAATATAGAAATGCCCTAAATAGGAAAATTCTAGAAAACTTAAAAATTTTTAAAAAAAAAATAAAAAATGTCCCAAAAAATGGAAAAATTCCATTAAAACTACAGAAAAATTTAGAAAAAATCCTCAAAAAATTCCAGAAAAATTACAAAAAATTCAGAAAAATCAGAAATTCCTAAAAATCGTGAAAGTTAGGGAAAACCACATTCAACTGGTTTGACCTAATTTCACATTTTTGAATTCCCGAGCTTTCCAAATGACCATTTGCCCCTCTGGTCAACTGACACGAGGATAAGTTGGAACTATAACACTAAATTTACGCGCTTTCCTAGACTTTTAAGACTCCATTTTATTTGTTTGACTGATCTCGACGTGATTTCCCTGGTTGCGCATTTATTTTATGATTGTGATTGATAGGATAGATACTCCATTTGCATGACCCTTTAGACTTTTTTAAGCCTACCTCACCAATCTCGCTTGCTGAATTCTTTAGATTGGAAATCACCCAACTTAGTGCCGAGAGGGCGTCGATGGTAGTATCGACGTAATTAGTCCCCGAATCTAGATCTCTGGTTTTCGTAGGATCGAATGATATCTCCCAATCGTTCGATAGGGTTTCCATCATACCCTCCAATAATGACTGGTGGCGACTCCGTTGGCATGCACACTATTCACATGTCACCTGACCACACCAATGTCGATCTCGATTTGAAATTTCCTGATGCGACTTGGTATGGGCCTAGGAGGCCCGAGCTGAGCCCAAATCTCAAGATGGCCAGCAATCATTAGCTCCCCGGATCTCGACAATCTCGGGAGGGTCGCGACCTGTGAAGCAGCCCGTGCCGAGCCACTACTTGTTGCAATCATGTTTAAGTCAATGGCGTCGTTTTCATGCATGTCAGCCAGCTTTGTAAAGTGAGTAACCTGGTTGACATATACTTTTAGGTAAATATTAAAGCACTGCTAACACAATCAAAATAGATTTCTTTCTCCTCCTACTCCTATCACACGGTAAATCAAAGTCTCTCTCCCTAGATCCAATTTCAAGTTCAACACATGAGAACAAGCACAAATCTTCCTGCTCGAGCCCCATCCGCCTTCTTTCGACGTGTCGTCCAACAACTCATACTTTCCTTCCATTCCCTTTATATTTCGTGAAGTGGTTGACTTTCACTTTTAGGCACAATAATAAAACACCGCTAATATAATCAAAACAGCTTTCTTTCTCCACCTACACCTACCACCCAAGTAAATCAAAGTTTCTCTCCCTAGATACAATTTCAAGTCCAAGCGCATGAGAACAAGCGCAAAACCTTTTTGCTTGGGCCCCCCACTACCCCTCTCCTTAAGACGTGTCCTCTACCAACTCATGTTTTCCTTCCATTCCCTTTACATTGCATGAAGTGACTTTTAGGCAAATATTAAGGCACCGTTAGCACAATCAAAATAGCTCTCTTTCTCCCCCTACTTCTACCACCGTAAGACTGTCATGCTGTCACAACCTCTCATAACAAGATAGTTTTGTGCCATGGAGTACTGAAAAATGGCCTTAGTAGCCCTTAAATCAAGGGGGCATCCTGGTTGGTAGTACAATTAGGATTAGAGAACAATATTGGCTGGCGGACTCTAATTTGTCCTGAAAGTCTGAATCAGACAGTAGCAAGATATCTAACACCACTACTCTCAACTTTTTCCTGTAAGGGAGTAGCGATGCCACTTGTTTCCTGGCATCAATTTCATAACAGAAACCTTTAAAACATCCTAGTCAGAATTCAAACGGAAATAAAATTGCAGTCAAGTCGCCACACTTCTCTTGATAGCCTGGCAAGGCCAAACTCTGAGGTGATCCTACTGCAACTGATATGACAAGCATAAGAATTACCAAGGTCATCTGAGATGTCCCTTTCAACATCACCAGGAGCATCTTCTCGTCAGAAGCCAAATATTCCAACATTGGCAGCTCCCTCTTTTAAGTTTTGACTTCAAGATTCGCATTTCATTATTCCGCACTAGTTGCCGAATTGGAATTAAAAAACTTGTAACCATTAATCATGCAAAGATTATGCACAACTTTGTTAACTTATTTCGGAAGTTAAATCAATATACAGAGGCAACCCTATTGAGATTATGAAACCGCCTCAGTGTTAGCTCAAACAGGAAAAGATCGGACAGTTGAAATTCTTGACCATCTGTATCAATCAATTCTGAAGCACAGTGGTGCCACATGATTACTCAATTTCTGGAGGTCCACAATTGAAACTTTAAGCCTAAGCATAAGATGATACCAGAGCAGCTTAGATAGTCCGAGACCAATAGCAGTTAATTAAATTCCGCCATTATGCATAGCAGATATCGGTAACAAACCAAACTGTAAAAGCCAATCATCAATAGCAAGAATCAACATATGTCTTGCACCGAGTCCCTTGCAAAAGGGAAAAAACATTCATTACCATGACTGATTTCGCTTAAATAGCAACCATCAATAGTAAGAATCAACATCCATCAGGCGAAAACAGCATTTCGGCACACACATATGAACAAACAGCTGCGATTAATAAGCTGCCCACAGTGTGCATTCACTCAAACATCGGGAAAAAAAATGTTTAACTGTAGATACAAAACTAGCATGAATTCCAATGCCAAGTAGTATGAAATCAGAAACAGGAACTAAGTGTTGTTGTGTCCAACTTATCCTCGTGTTTTGGCTAACCCTTGCGAGCCTAGCTTATTTATATGGAACGTGCATGTGAAAGCGGCCCTTGTCGAGCTACTACTTGTTGCGGTCATGTTTGAAGTCAATGGCGTCGTTTTCATGCTTGTCATCCAGCTTTGTAAAGTGAGCAACCTGGTTGATATACACTTTTAGGTAAATATTAAAACACTGCTAACACAATCAAAACAGATTTCTTTCTCCCCTTACTCCTATCACCCGGTAAACCAATATCTCTCTCCCTAGATCCAATTTCAAGTTCAAGCACATGAGAACAAGCACAAAATCTTCCTACTCGAGCCCCACCCCCTCTCCTTTGAGACGTGTCGTCTAACAACTCATACTTTCCTTCCATTCCCTTCACATTACGTGAAGTGGTTGACTTACACTTTTAGGCAAATATTAAAGCACCGCTAATATAATCAAAACAGCTTTCTTTCTCCACCTACTCCTACCACCTAGTAAATCAAAGTCTCTCTCCCTAGATCAATTTCAAGTCCAAGCACATGAGAACAAGCGCAAAATCTTCCTGTTCGGTCCCATCACTCTCTCCTTTGACATGTCCTCTACCAACTCATGTTTTCCTTCCATTCCTTTACATTACATGAAGTGACTTTTAGGCAAATATTAAAGCACGTTAGCACAATCAAAACAGCTTTCTTTCTCCCCCTTCTTTTACCACCCGTAAGACCGTCATGCTGTCATAAACTCTAATACAAGATAGTTTTGTGCCTTGGAGTACTGAAAAATGACCTTGTAGCCCTTAAATCAACCGGGGCATCCTTTTGGTAGTACAATTAGGATAGGGAACAACATCAGCTGGTGGATTGTAATTTGTCCTGAAATGTCTGAACCAAATAGTAGCAAGATATCTAACACCATTACTCTCAATTTTTTTAGTAAGGGAGTAGCGATGCCACTTGTTTTTGGCATCAATTTCATAACAGAAGCCTTTAAAACATCCTAGTCAGATTCCAAATGGAAATAAAATTGCAGTCAAGTCGCCCACTTCTCTTGATAGCCTGGCAAGGCCAAACTCTGAATTCATCCTGCTGCAACTGAGATGACAAGCACAAGAATTACCAAGGTCATCTGAGATGCCGCTTTACATCACCAGGAGCATCTTCTCGTCAGAAGCCAAATATTCCAACATTGGCAATCCCTCTATTAGGTTTTGACTTCAAGATTCGCATTTCATAATTCTGCACTAGTTGCCGAATTTGAATTAAAAACACTTGTAATCATTAATCAAGTAAAGATGATGCGCAACTTTGGTTAACTTATTTTCGGAAGTTAAATCAATATGCAAGGGCAACCCTGTTCAGATTATGAAACAGGCATAGTTTTAGTTCAAACAGCAAAAGATCGGACAATTGAAATTCTTGACCATCATTTGCATCAATCAATTCTGAAGTACAATGGTGCCACATGATTACTCAATTTCTGGAGGTCCACAGTTGAGATTTTAAGCCTAAGCATGAGATGACACCAGAGCAGCTTTGATAGTCCTAGACCAATAGCAGTTAATTAAATTCCGCCATTATGCATAGCAAATATCAGCAACAACAAACTGTAAAAGCCAATCATCAATTGCAAGTATCAACATATGTCTTGCTCCGAGTCCCTTGCAAATGGGAAAAATTCATGACCATAACTGATTTCGCCAAACAGCAACCATCAATAGCAAGAATCAACATCCATCGGCGAAAACAGCATTTCGGCACACACATATGAACAAACTATTGCGATTAATAAGCTGCCCACAGTGTGCATTCACTCAAACATCGGGAAAAAAAAATGTTTAACTGTAGATACAAAAATAGCATGAATTCCAATGCCAAGTAGAATGGAATCAGTAAACAGGAAACTAAGTGTTGTAGTGTCCAACTTATCCTCGTGTTTTGGCTAACCCTTGCGAGCCTGGCTTATTTATATGGAACGTGCAAGTGAAAGTAGCCCGTGTCGAACCCCACTTGTTGCAGTCATGTTGGAAGTCAATAGCGTCGTTTTCATGCTTGTATCCAGCCTTGTAAAGTGAGCAACTTAGTTGACTTACACTTTTAGGCAATATTTAAAACACTGCTAACACAATCAAAGCAAATTTCTTTCTTACCCTACTCCTATCACCCGGTAAACCAAAGTTTCTCTCCCTAAATCCAATTTCAAGTTCAAGCACATGAGAACAAGCACAAAATCCTCCTGCTCGAGCCCCATCACCCCTCCTTTCAGACGTGTCCTCTACTAACTCATACTTTCATTCCATTCCTTTATATTACGTGAAATGGTTGACTTACACTTTTAGGCAATATTAAAGTACCGCTAATATAATCAAAATAGCTTTCTTTCTCCACCTACTCCTACCACCCAGTAAATCAAAGTCTCTCTCCCGAGATCAATTTCAAGCCCAAGCACATGAGAACAAGCGCAAAATCTTCCTGCTCGGGCCCACTACCCCTCTCTTTTCAGACATGTCCTCTACCAATCATGTTTTCCTTCCATTCCGTTTACATTACATGAAATCACTTTTAGGCAAATATTAAAGCCCCGTTAGCACAATCAATAGATTCTTTTCTCCCCTACTTCTACCACTCGGTAAGATCGTCATTTTGTCACAACCTCTCATAACATAGTTTGTGCCTTGTAGTTCTGAAAAAGCCCTTAATAGCCCTCAAACCAGCCGCTGCATCCTGGTTGGTAGTGCAATTAGCATTAGATAACAATATTGCTGGTGGATTCTTTTGTCTGAAAAGTCTGAAGCAGACAATCGCAAAATATCTAACACCATTACTCCCAATTTTTTCAGTAGGGAGTAGCGATGCCACTTGTTTTCTGGAATCAATTTCATAAAGAAGCCTTTAAAATATCCTAGTCCAATTCCAATCGGAAATAAAATTATAGTCAAGTCACCACACTTCTTGGTTGATAGCTTGGCAAGGCCAATACTTTGGCGGAATCCTGTTGCAAAAGACAACCAGTAAGCAAAATATCTAACACCACTACTATCAATTTTTTTTCAGTAAGGGAGTAAGGGGGATGCCAAACTTATTTCCTGGCCATCAATTTCATAACATAAGCCTTTAAAACATCCTAGTCCAATTCCAAACGAAAATAAATTGCAGCCAAGTCGCCACACTTCTCTTAATAGCCTGGGAAGGCCAAACTCTGAGGTGAAATCCTACTACAACTAAGATGATAAGCACAAGTATTACCAAGGTTATCTGAGATACCGCTTTCAACATCCCCAGGAGCATCTTCACGTCAGAAGCCAAATATTCAAACATTAGCAGCTCCCCTCTTTTGAAGTTTTGACTTCAAGATTCGCATTTCTTTATTCCGCACCAGTTACCAAATTTGAATTAAAAAACTTGTAACCATTAATCATGTAAAGATGATATACAATGTTATTAACTTATTTCTGAAGTTAAATCAATATGAAGAGGCAACCCTGTTCGGATTATGAAACAGCTACAGTTTTAGCTCAAACAGTAAAAGATCGGATAGTGGAAATTCTTGACCAATCAGCTGCTTCAATAATTCTGAAGCATAATGGTCGATATGATTACTCAATTTCTGGAGGTCCACAATTGAAACTTTAAGCCTAAGCATGAGATGACACTAGAGAAGCTTATATAGTCCTAGACAAATAGTAGTTAATTAAATTCCGCCATTCTGCCTAGCAGGATATCGGCAACAACAAACTGTAAAAGTCAATCATCAATAGCAAGCATCAACATATGTCTGGCACCAAGTCCCTTGCAAATGGGAAAAAAAAAACATTCATTACCCTCACTGACTTCGCCCAAAACGACAACCATCAATAGCAAGAATCAACATCCATCGGCGAAACAACATTTCAGCACACACTTATGAAGAAACCACTGCGATTAATGAGCTACCCACAAAATGTACATTCACTCAAACACTAGAAAAGAAATGTTTAACTATAGATACAAAACTAGCATGAATTCCAATGCCAAGTAGTACGGAATCGGTAAACAGGGAACTAAGTGCTGTAGTGTCCAGCTTATCCTCGTTGTTTTGGCTAACTCTTGTGAGCCTGGCTTATTTATATGGACGTGCATGTGAAAGCGGCCCGTGTCGAGCCACCACTTGTTGCCAGTCATGTTTGAAGTCAATGGCGTCGTTTTCATGCTTGTCATCCAGCTTTGTAAAGTGAACAACCTGGTTGACTTATACTTTTAGGCGAATATTAAAAGCACTGCTAACACAATCAAAATAGATTTCTTTCTCCCCCTACTCCTATCACCCGGCAAACCAAAGTCTCTCTCCCTAGAACTAATTTTCAAGTTCAAGCACATGAGAACATGCACAAAATCTTTTTGCTTGAGCCCACGACCCCCCTCCTTTCAGACGTGTCCTCTAGTTAACTCGTAATTTCCTTCCATTCCTCATATTACGTGAAGTGGTTAACTTACACTTTTTTGGCAAATATTAAAGCACCACTAATATAATTAAAACAGTTTTCTTTCTCTACCTACTCCTACCACTCCGTAAATCAAAGTCTCTCTCACTAGATCTAATTTCAAGTCCAAACACAACAGAACAAGCGCAAAATCTTCCTGCTCGGGCCCCCACCATCCCTCTCCTTTCAGATGTGTCCTCTACCAACTCATGTTTTCCTTCCATTCCCTTTACATTACATGAAGTGACTTTTACACAAATATTAAATGTAACACCCTGAATTTTCGACCCTTTTATCAGATGTCTAATAGAATGGATTTACTTCGTCGGTTGCACTATAGTCAGATCTCAGTCGAGATTGATCACCTCGGGATGGCCGACCAAATGGGAATGGCGATTTAGGATTTAAAGTACGTGGACTTAACGGTCGATACGCATATCTCCTAACCGCCGCCCGTTGGCCTGAGTTATTTGCTAAATTGCTAGTCGATGGAATTGACCACGATACGGATTTCTGATTTAGGACAATTGAAGGTCTTAGGGTGTTGCAAAAGCTAAATTGAGCACCACAGTGAGATTCAGAAGGTTGGAATTAGTAAGGGGCGCCACGAAAGGGGCGACAAGTGCAATTGCCAGTTTTGCCCCCGGTTCGCTCCAGTCTTCTCAATTTGGGTTCAGTGTGTTTAGTGAGATTAGACTTTAGATTTGAGGTCACCTCGTCTTTGTGAGCGTTTTGAGTATACTCTTGAAATTTTCAAAAAAATTCACTCTCCCGATCGAACCGCCGGGTCTCGTTTCTTCGCGGTTAAGTAAAAATAAATTTAATCTAATCTTGAGGCCACTTGTCATCACTTTATTGGACCCTTGCTTGACTTTTGGACCAACCTTGATGACGCCTCCACGTGTCATGCCCGGATGGACCGTGGTTTGACTTTTTTGCAAAGCTTGTTCAACAAGCTTCACCATGGCTTGTCCAAGAAGCCATTGACCATTCGCTCTCTTCTCTCTCTCTCTTCTTTCTCTTGATAAAACCGTGGCCCAATCTCTCTCTTCCCCTTCTCTTTTTTTTCCCTTGGCCGAGAGCTTGTTCCCGCGTGTTCTGCACGCGCGCTCGGACGGAATCGGCTCGTTCGGGGTCGTCCGGACTCCGAATCGCGCTCCGTTTCGCCTGTGTACTCGTAAGACCTCAAGCTTCGATAATCTTCAAGTGGATCTTCAAAACACCTTCTACAGAAATCGCAGTACTGATTCAAAGTCTGCTCTGTTTTTTTTCTGTTTCACCGTTTTTCATTTTTGTGTTGGGTTCTGTTTTGCAGCAAGTTTGCTGCCTCAATTTGTGGACTTTCAAGCTGTTTTGGTGAGTAAACTCTTCTAAACCTATCCCTGATTATGTGAGGTCAGATTGGTAGAGATTTGGGCTGAATTATTTTGTGAAATGGATAGTTGATGTGGAGTTGAAAACGGTTTCTGTTGAACCGGTTTTGTTTATTTGCTGTTCGGTTTTGCTGAGGTAATTTGGTGACCATTTATGCTTGATTGTACCGGTCTATTGTGAGGATATTAGGGCTAGAACAGGAGAGTTTTACTGCCCAAAATTTGTGAAAATTTTAACCTTAAAAACCGGTTTTAATTAGGGTAAATCCGGTTGCATTATTTCGGTTAAAGCCTGAGTTGATTCGCTGAGTTGATTGAGACTTAAATCTAGAAATTTGTGGTAGTCTAGGGTGACCGAATACTCCGATGAGGGGGTAACAGATTGAGTAGTTTCAATGGGACTGAGTTGTAGAGAACCAAGACCTATCGGTTTCAATCTTTCTAATCGTGAAATTTGAGTCGATGAGGACTAGATTGTGCATCTATTAGACATTATTATAGATGGAATTTCTCTATTCTAAATGTCAATCTCTCTGAGTATCTAAATTGAGAGAAATGGGCATTTAATTGCTTGTTGATTTAGCAACTGTCTGATTGTTGTAAGAGAGATTGACTCGCCTGTGAAGTCGTGTGAATGAGTAATCAATTGGTGTTGTGCTTGATTGTGTGAATTTGATAATATGGCTGAGGTCGTTGAGTGTTTTGCAGGCACATTATATGGGCAAGTCAGTGAACTGAAAATGGAGAACGGCTCGACCAATGCTGAGATTGGTATCGAGAATGGGTGGTGTCGCAATTCCGGCTTGCGGCCTCTTTGCTTGCCGAAGGCGCCCGAATGTGCACGGCACTGGGTAGCTGGAGCGATAAGCATGCCTGTCTGTGACGCTTCTGCGTGGATAGTGGCATGGCCTGATGTGCAGTATGTATGCACGGGCACGACTTGAGGCCTAAGACTTTGAAGTTCTGGGACGATTCAAGAGAATCCTCTATTGAACCTACTGTGGATAATATAAATGAACTTGAGTTCGATTCATCCATATCGATGTGATTTTATTACTGAGAGTGAGCATTTTATACTGCACGTAATCTTGTATCGCTGTCTTGATTTATACGCATGTGAACGTTGTGTGTTCATTTTTTTTATGTTTGCTCACTGAGTCATATAGACTCACTTGAGGCTGATTGCCATTTCAGATCCGCACCCATAGGATGGAGAACTAGGTGTACTTTTTGGTGAGCCGCATGAGATAGAAAAGTGGGAGTCTGTCTACCGTAGTACGAATAACACTGTATATAAGCGTAGGGAGTCCACTGTTTGGGTAGATGAGGGTACAGGTTATCTGGTACCTCTGAAGTTCGAGGCGTGGTACGAGAGGCGAGCTCTGATATACCGAGGACCGATCATCGGTATGGATATAGACGTCCAGAGTGAGGACGAGTTTGGAGCTGTCGAGCCTGTGACCTTTGGAGGTGAGGTCATCAACCCCGAGCCTATGGACGAGGAGGAGCCTGAGGAGGACTGGCCGATGGAGATAGACAGCCATGATTATGACCCCCATGATATAGCAGAGCTGGCAGATGAGCCCGAGTATGTGGAGCCAGTGGAGTCTGATCCCGAGGAGCTGCCATCCTCAGAGGACAGTGGAGCAGAGACCGACTAGCTTTAGTTGGTCTGCCATAGTTTTTGGGAGTCTGTGGTTGAGCACCATTTTTGAGTGTGCTGGCTTTTGAGAGTCCCTTTTTGGTAGCCAGTTCAGGTGACTGTTTGTATGTATATATATATAACTCTCTGTTGTATTAGTATATATATATGTGCAGGGTGTTCCTTTTATATAATCAGGTATTTGTCTAAGTTCCTTTGATTTGGCTACTGTCAGCATTCTATCCATTGCATGTACGCTTGTCAGGGTTGTGTTGCGCTTTCGTTAGCGTCTGCTGTACCGTCGTTCGGCCGCGACGTTTCCTGGGCGTTCGCATTTTGGTTGGCCGTTCGACGATGACCGTGGGTATCGGAGGATCTGTCGTGCGGTCGCCCGATGAGGGGGGTGGAGCGTGACATTAAAGCACTGTTAGCACAATCAAAATAGTTTTCTTTCTCCCCCTATTTCTACCACCCGATAAGACTGTCATGCTGTCACAACTGCTCATACAAGATAGTTTTGTGCCTTGGAGTACAAAAAATACCCTTAGTAGCCCTCAAATCAACCGGGGCATCCTGGTTGGTAGTACAATTAGGATTAGAGAACAATATTTGCTGGCGGAGTCTAATTTATCCTAAAAGTTTGAACCAGGCGGTAACAAGATATCTAACACCACTACTCTCAATTTTTTCAGTAAGGGAGTAGTGATGCCACTTGTTTCTTGGCATCAATTTCATAACATAAGCCTTTAAAACATCATAGTCCAATTCCAAATGAAAATGAAATTGCAGCCACGTCGCCACACTTCTCTTAATAGCCTGGGAAGGCCAAACTCTAAGGTGATCCTACTGCAACTAAGATGACAAGCATAAGTATTACCAAGGCTGTCTGAGATGCCGCTTTCAACATCCCCAGGAGTATCTTCTCTTCAGAAGCCAAAAATTCCAACATTGGCAGCTCCCTCTTTTGAAGTTTTGACTTCAAGATTCGCATTTCTTTATTCCGCACTAGTTGCCAAATTGGAATTAAAAAACTTGTAACCATTAATCATGTAAAGATGATGCACAACTTTGTTAACTTATTTCTGAAGTTAAATCAATATGTAGAGGCAACCCTGTTCAGATTATGAAACAAACACAGTTTTAGCTCAAACAGCAAAAGATCGGACAATTGAAATTCTTGACCATCAGTTGCATCAATCAATTTTGAAGCCAGAATTGCACGACATGATTACTCAATTTCTGGAGGTCCACAATTGAAACTTTAAGCCTAAGCATGAGATGACACAGAGCAGCCTTAGATAATCCTAGACCAATAGTAGTTAATTAAATTCGCCATTATGCATAGCAAATATCGGCAACAACAAACTATAAAAGCCAATCATCAATAGCAAGAATAAACAATGTCCTGCACCAAGTCCCTTACAAATGGGAAAAAACATTCATTAACATGACTGATTTCGCCAAAATAGCAACCATCAATAGCAAGAAGCAACATCCATCGATGAAAACAGCATTTCGGCATACACATATGAAGAACCATTGCGATCAATGAGCTACCCACAGTGTACATTCACTCAAACACCGGGAAAAAAAATGTTTAACTATAGATACAAAACTATCATGAATTCCACCGCCAAGTAGTATGGAATCAATAAATAGGGAACTAAGTGTTGTAGTGTCCAACTTATCCTCGTGTTTTGGCTAACCCTTGCGAGCCTGGCTTAGTTATATGGAACGTACATGTGAAAGCGGCTCGTTCAAGCCACTACTTGTTGCAGTCATGTTTGAAGTCAATAGTGTCGTTTTCATGCTTGTCATCCAGCTTTGTAAAGTGAGCAACTTGGTTGACTTACACTTTTAGGCAAATATTAAAGCACCGCTAATATAATCAAAACAGCTTTCTTTCTCCACATACTCTACATCCAGTAAATCAAAGTCTCCCTCCCTAGATCCAATTTCAAGTCCAAGCACATGAGAACAAGCGCAAAATCTTTCCTGCTCGGGCCCCATCACCCCTCTCCTTTCAGACGTGTCCTCTACCAACTCATGTTTTCTTCTATCCCCTTTACATTACATGAAGTGACTTTTAAGGCAAATATTAAAGCACCGTTAGCACAATCAAAATAGCTTTCTTTCTCCTCTACTTCTACCACCCGGTAAAACGGTCGTGCTGTCACAATCTCTCATAACAAGATAGTTTTGTGCATTGGAGTACTGAAAAATGCCTTTAGTAGCCCTCAAATTAATCGGGGCATCCTGGTTGGTAGTACAATAGGATTAGTGAACAATATGGCTGCGGATTCTAGTTTGTCCTGAAAAGTCTGAACCAGGCAGTAGCAAGATATTTAACACCACTACTCTCAATTTTTTCATAAAGGAGTGCCAATGCACTTGTTTCCAGGCATCAATTTCATAACATAAGCCTTTAAAACATCCTAGTCCAATTCCAAATGGAAATAAAATTGCAGTGAAGTCGCCACACTTCTCTTGATAGCTTGGCAAAGCCAAACTCTGAGGTGATCTTACTGCAACTGAGATGACAAGCATAAGTATTACCAAGGTCATCTGAGATGCCGCTTTCAACATCACCAGGAGATCTCTCGTCTGAAGCCAAATATTCCAACATTGACATCTCCCTCTTTTGAAGTTTTAACTTCAAGATTCACATTTCTTTATCCGCACTAGTTGCCAATTTGGAATTAAAAAACTTGTAACATTAATCATGTAAAGATGATGCACAACTTTTTAACTTATTTCTGAAGTTAAATCAATATGTAGAGGCAACCCTACTCAGATTATGAAACAGCATAGTTTTAGCTCAAACAGCAAAAGATCGAACAGTTGAAATTCTTGACCATCAGTTGCATCAATCAATTCTGAAGCACAATGGTGCGACATGATTACTCAATTTCTGGAGGTCCACAATTGAAACTTTAAGCCTAAGCATGAGATGACACCAGAGCAGCTTAGATAGTCCTAAACCAATAGCAAGTAATTAAATTCCGCTTATGCATAGCAGATATCGGTAACAACAAACTGTAAAAGACAATAATCAATAGCAAGAATCAACATATGTCCTGCACCAAGTCCTTGCAAATGGGAAAAAACATTCATTACCATGACTGATTTCGCCAAAACAGCAACCATCAATAGCAAGAATCAACATCCATCGGCGGGAAACAGCATTCGGCACACGCATATGAAGAAACCGCTGCGATCAATGAGCTGCCCACAGTGTACATTCACTCAAACACCGGGAAAAAAAATGTTTAACTGGAGATACAAAACTAGCATGAATTCCAATGCCAAGTAGTACGGAATCAGTAAATGAGGAACTAAGTGTTGTAGTGTCCAACTTATTCTCGTGTTTTGGCTAACCTTGCGAGCCTGGCTTATTTATATGGAACGTGCATGTGAAAGCGGCCCGTGTCGAGCCACTACTTATTGCAGTCATGTTTGAAGTCAATGGGTCGTTTTATGCTTGTCATCCAGCTTTGTAAAGTGAGCAAACCTGGTTGGCTTACACTTTTTGGCAAATATAAAGTACTGCTAACACAATCAAAACAAATTTCTTTCTCCCTCTACTCCTATCATCCAGTAAACCAAAAGTCCTCTTCCCTAGATCCAATTTTAAGTTCAAGCACATGGAGAACAAGCACAAATCTTCCTGCTTGAGCCCCACCACCCCCTCCTTTCAGACGTGTCCTTACCAACTCACACTTTCCTTCCATTCCCTTTATATTAGGTGAAGTGGTTGACTTACACTTTAAGGCAAATATTTAAAGCATGCTAATATAATCAAAACAGCTTCTATCTCCACCTACTCCTATCATCTAGTGAATCAAATTCTCTCTCCCTATATCTAATTTCAAGTCCAAGTACATGAGAACAAGCGCAAAATCTCCTGCTCGGGCCCCACCACCCCTCTCCTTTCAAACGTGTCCTCTACTAATCATGTTTTCCTTCCATTCCCTTTACATTACAGAAGTGAATTTTAGACAAATATTAAAGCACGTTAGCAAAGCCCAAAAGTTGAAAGAAAAATATGTTGCGCTTGTTAAGTTTATGATTGACATTATGACTAATGCCATGTTTGAGTAATAATCATATGATAGCTTTGTAGTTCGTGACATCATATGTTTAAACCTTCTACTTTATCTTAAAGCTAGTTCCTACCGAGCTATTTGCTCATCACTTCAATTTCCAGGGAACTCGAATGGCTTAGTCGGTCCCACGCATCGGGTTGGTTACAGGTGGGGACCAATAGAGTGGGACGTAGCGTGCGTCAATTCTGGCATAAGCTACCACGGATCCCCAGCCGGGAGGAAGTTAATTTAGAAACTATGGTAGATGTGGGTGTAAGCCGAGGACCCAGATGTCTGAGCTTAAGTTTGGTATGAGTATGTTTGATAGTGATAGCTGAACCCTTCCTTTCCCAAATTCCCATCTTATGTAGTTTTATGGGAAAGGATAAATTTCCCATCTTGTTCGGCTTTGATGCGGAAGTTTACTACCCGATGTTTTAGTTGCGCCTTCTCCACTTGCCACTGTATAAGAAAGTTCTATCTTACAAACACTAGTCGGGTAATTAAATAGACGGGGATTGGTCCTTGGACGTCACAATCCGTTTACTTGAAGTTAATGAAAAGACTCAAGTGGATCAAAATAAAACAACTTTTTCTTAGGGGGACGGGATAACTCTTCGTTGTGCAATCGTAATACAAGTCATATCAATATAAAGGCGTTAGACCGACATCGTTTTCTCATTAAGTGGAACTTCTATTTATTATGATTTGGGAGCTTGCTCATATCCCACGCCAAAATCGCATATGACACTTTTTTAGTATTATACGGCTTTTATCAGAAAGCACAATGTTTAGTCATACTCAAGGCCAATCGTGGCATCCTTTTTCTTTTAGCATTACACAGACATTTTGCCGGAGGCATGTTAGGGATAATAAATAAGCAGCTAAGGAGAAAAAAAATCCCATACCAAATTGGCATGGTTTGGTTGGTTAAAACTACATCCACAGAAGAAAAATAAGAGATTTCATTATATATTAAATAATGAATATTAAAAATCACACTTGAATTCTCACAAAATCTCAGAGTGTTTCTCAACCCAATTAGAGTTCGATGTCCCTCCAGTGTATTCCTAACAATCTCTCACTAAGAACACAAGTGGAGAAAAGCTAAATATTTTCTTTGATTGCTAGGAAGTGTAACTTCCAGTGAAATGCGGAAATATCAATTAAATAGTAATTGAAGTGGCGGTTTCCTATGCATCGTAGTCGGGCGCTCGGCACATGGCCAATAGCTTGGCCTTCCAGGCC